>JAJJWX010003256.1:0-44776 GCA_023529315.1 Papaver bracteatum
TGGATGTAGTTTGTAGTAAAATGCATCTACAAGTAGTAACATGGCGATTCATTTTCGGTGCCGGAAATGATATTCTCATCACAAAATCCTAACTTAATTTTCTCCACCATCCCATTATCTTTCATTATTTGGCACTAACATGATTGACTTTTTAATCTGATTTCTAATACAACTGCGTACACACGTATATACAAGCTAGAGAGCTCTTTATTTTACAATTAGGTTCCCGATGATAAAATCCCATGACTTGTATGAATCCGTAGGAAGAATTTAGAAACTATCTCGACGCACTCCCACAAAGTGAATCAAAAAAACATTTCTTAGTTGTATTTTGCTCCCTAGAGCTTTACCTTTAATAATACATCATTTATCTTTTCAAAGAAAAATAAAATTAAAAGCACACATTTGGCTTCGGTGTGCATGAACTTTCTTATTTTCATTAGACACACACTCTTTATGAGATTTTTATCCCAAAGGGCCAAAAAAATACAGTATATGTTTCTGAAATGGTAACACACGTGACAGTAAGAACAATTTTTGAAGTGTACAAATAATGCGTTCCTATTATTGACTGGTCAACTTGACTCATGTTGACTGGTCAACAACACTACACTCGAGTGTCCAGTGGGGGTACATCCCCGTCCTTGGCCGGTCAATTGGACTCTAAAAGGACTTGTTGACCAAAAACATTATGACAAGTCTACAATGAAGAGAAAAGGGATAAAAAACGTCGCAAAAAGTCTTAAATATCGTTTTATATATTCCATAAGAACTAAGAATCGCTCCCTTAGTCCCGCTTCATCTCTCTCGTACGAACATCAGTGCACATTTGTTAATTGTTACTAACTCTGTTTCTCCATGCCCACTCCCGCTGCATCTCACATTCAAAACTTCAGTAACAGAAGTGACTTTTGTACTTGTAGTTAAAGCCTCATCAAGCGAGCAAAATTGGATGTTTGACCTTATTTTTTTCAATTTCAGTATTTTGGTGGATTAACTATGGTCTCGCTCCTTCCTTCTTAGTGTATATGAAGCGTTAAATTTGAAGAAGCAATACCGACCCTATCAAGAGGGCGATATTACTCCTTCATTTAGATTTAGTATTGTTTTATTTCCATAAAAAAATATACTGAAAGGATTTACTTTTTTTTGTACAACATACTTATACTTATCTAAGTATTAATAAAGATAATAAATAACTACTCAAATATCTAACCTTGAGTAATATAAAAAAAAAATAGTTTTATGAATTAATTTGTGGATCAATTGAAGATTGGCCATGCAAATGATTTTATCACTGGGAATATTTAAGACATCATAAGAGAGAAATATTGGAATTACTGATATTTCTACTAGGACTGCCAATGGGTACCCGATTACCTGGAAACGAACCGGACCCGGATGTGTCGGTTCCGGTTCCGGGTCCCAAGATTTGACCCATTAGCTAAATCACTACCCGGTGGGTAGACCCATTAGGAACCGATAAGCTTTCGGGTCCTAACGGGCATTACCCGCCGGATATCGGGTGCCAGAATATTTGCCTCTTACTTGTTAATTTTACTTAAAATGGGAGGATGTCGTATAGTTTTGCTTCAAATTTTTTTTCATTCTTCCTTTATTTTCTTACATTTAATCTTAATTAGAACATTGACATAGATATAATAATAATTTTATTTAACAAATTATTAGATTCAAGCTAGCATAACTATCATAGGAATAGATTATCAAAAAAATAGTTGATTTTAGAGGACCCGATAAATACCCGGACCCGATGGGTATTTAAAGTTTTTATCGGGTCCGGTTCCGGATTCATTAATTTAGGAACCGAACCTGGAACCGTTACGACCCGGACCCGATTAAAATTATCGGTTCCAGTTCAGGATAGTATACTACCCGGACCCGATGGGACCCGTTGGCAGCCCTAATTTCTACTCAGGATACAAACCAATTTGCAAACCATAAGTATCGGAGTTTTAGAAATACAGTTGCACTTCATTTTTGGTATTTAGATTTTCTCCAAAGAAATAATACACATGTAAGTGATGTTTACATAGTGAACAATCCCAGACATAGTTGGCGTTCACCTGTACTTTTGTTATGGATGCCAGTCTATATTATATCATGGAAAACGTCAGCGTATACTCCAACTTTTTTTTTCTTCGGAAAAGAGGCGTAGCCTAAAATTTTCATTAATAGCCGATTCGATCTCGAATCGGATTCATTACAGGGTTAATAAGGGTTACATTACAATCATCAAAGTTATATAATCTCCGTCAGTTCTTGACAACCATTCTCACTACACCAAACCTTATAACCAAGACTAATCTTCCATAAGACGCATCCAAATCATGAGGCCAAATTCGTTTTATTTTACACAAACTAAACAAATTTGCATTGCTGCCAAAAGCAGCAAAGGGATCTTTAAAAGATCCAACCTGGGTTTTAAGACCTTGTAAAACAAGGTAAAGTAAATTACAGTAACAATAACACAAACTACAGTAACATGAGTCTTGGAAACAAGCATGGTAACAGGAATCTTGGTAACAGTCTTGGTGGATGGAGTCTTCTGTATCGATAGAACTCGGTCTGGATCGGTCGGAATGGGCCTGAATCGGCATCGGAGAAACACTTTTAGTAGCAGATGATGAAGTTGCAAATGGGTTTGTTGTTGATGGAGTTGTTGATTTCATCGCTAACTTCATTATCGTTGATGTTGATTCCATCACAGTTGAAAAAGATGTTCTTGACAGAAAAAAGCTACAACCCTTTCCCTAGATTAACAAAACAACACATAAGATAATAGGTAGTGATTAAATATAGCAACAAGAACAAAAACACCCAAAATCAGAAAAACTCTAGATCTAGAACAAAAAAACAAAATAGAAACTGTCTAATAATCAAATACGAATAAATCTAGAACTGATAAGGAAAGATTAACAAGAGGAGTAGAAGCTAAGGATGGAGATCTTCTAAGACCATCCCCCATGGGAACCAATCTGAGTAGAAGACGTTTACTGGTTTCTAGTTTCTCTTATTGCTGGTTTTAATTTTTTTTCTTCTGGATTCTAGTCAGCATATACTCCAACTGATATTCCCAAATGATAGCATTCACATCCACGTATCAGAGAATGTCCTCATCCACATTTTAACCATTAGTTGTGCTATATTTTCATCTTACATGCATATAAAGTATTTATCTTTTAATATCACTTTTTGTATTATTTCTTGACATAAAAACAATTTGAACCGTAGAGCATGGTATTAGTAGTTTAAACATGGCTGAAACCTTTACGTTACAGGTGAAACCTAGATGAAACTGATTCTATCCTGCAAATTATGACTTCAAAAATATTTCATCACGATGTATCTGATTTCATCTTGCATATTCTGACAAGTAAATATGCTTTCTTTAGAGGTATCTGGTTTCTTCTTGCATGTATAGATATTTATTTTGATGTTGAAGGTGCAATGGTGGTGTTTATTATGTTTTCTTACTATTAAATGTGGTGGTGGAAGTAACATGGTGTTTGTTGTGGTTGAAAATGTTGATAGTGGTGGTGATTGTGATAGATCCTTTATATATATAATGGGTGTAATATAAATTTTTTTATTCTATTTTAAGCAAGATGCAACCAGTTTTATCCTACCTTTTTTTTTCAGAATAAATATTCCATCTTAGTTTAAGCCAGGATGTAGCCGGTTTAGATCAGTTACTACCATCAACACTAAGATCTTATAATCCGCAGACAGTAGATCAACTCATTAGTCTTGATAGTAACCCTTGGAATGTTGAGATTTTGAATGCTTTATTTAATTATAATATTGTTAGAGAAATATGTAAAATCAGGATTCATATTGGATGAGAGGATATAATTGTATGGAAACCTTTTAGGAATGATATATTCATAGTAAAGAGTGCATATAGGGTTGCTGATTTTGCAGGTAATACTCAATCCGTGGATGATGGGATTAATGTTTTTCCTTGGAAAACATTATGGAAGGAGGACATTTCTCCTAAGATTGCACATTTCCTATTGAAGTTTTTGCAATGTTGTCTTCCTCTTAAGCACAGGCTCCATAAATTTGTTGATAGTGTGGATCCTAAATGTGTTTCCTGCAATGCTGATATTGAATCCTATGACCATTTGTTCTTACATTGTAGTATTAAAAAACAAATACGGGTTAATAGATCCTATGTTCTTGAATTTGATTAATAATGTTGGATTGAAATAATGGGTAGTAAGTTGGTATGGAAATGAAATCAATGATAGGCATGACATAATTTAGATGCAGGTTACACCCTTTGGCACATATGGAAATTGAGGTGTGCCATTAATTTTGGTAATGCACATGTGCAGGTGGATAATTTAGTGACACAAGTTAAGAAGGATGTTGTTGGTTGGAACGAGAAACGAAGGAAGCTGACTACGAGAATAAGTCAGAATCACAACAACACAAATATGTCGCACTGGACAGTGTCTCAACTTAATTTCGTTAACATAAACTTTGATTCTTCATTCTATAAAGCAACTAAATATATGGCATGTGGACTTGTAGGATCGAGCAAGAGATAGGAGATCACACATGGAAGCAAATAAAAGAATACATTAATAATCAATTCGGTATACAATTCTTATGGCTCAATAGCCTACTTATAGTCTCACAAACTTGACAATCACTCAAACGACTTTCCTAATAAAAACAAACTCTAAATAAAGCACACATTCCTAACATAAACCAAACTCTAAATAGAACTCTCTAGAACACCTTGTTTCTCAAGTTAACTCCAATTTCCAATTATGAAACGTTGTGTCAACTGTTCTTGTTGATCCAACTTGACTGCGTCAACTACAGTAGTTGATCCATACTCTTCTTTATACTGTGTCAACAACACTTGTTGATCCATTCACATCTTGTTAACTGTCATAGTTGATCCACAAACCAAATCACCATATCTTGGTTTAACTTCCAACATGACTGATTGGTATAAATAATACAGGAGAATTCAAAGGATCATAGTGTATTCCAGGGGTAGCAGAGGATGGGGAGAATGCATATGAGCCATAAATCTAGTTAGGATGACGCAGATTTCAAATCTACAGCTAGAAGGAGATAGTCTGGCTAAATGTCGCTAATGCTTTAAATGGAAGAGAAGGATATGTTGTGTGGACAACTCACCCTATCATAAGGGATTGTCATGAATTTATTAGATTTTTTAATAAGTGATATGTTTCTCATATTCCAAGAGAAACCAATCGTGTTTTGTGTAGCTCATGAATTAGCTAAAGAATAGCTCTAGTAATATGTGTTGGGAGATTGTTGCTCCAAATTGGCTAGAGTGATCACTTATTCAAGAAAAACTCTTTATTAACATTTGATATCAATTTCATTTCCCTTTCCTATTTAAAAAAGAAGAAGATGTAACCAGTTTTATCTAATTATTTTTTGAATTTTTTGAAAATAGTATGTAACCAGTTTCCTATTTTTTTGCTCCAAGTTAGAATGCATCCAATTACATCATGATTATTTTTTACTCATAGTTTAAGTCAGGTTGCATCAGGTGACATCCATCCAAGCAGTTTCATCATTTAAAACCATTTTCAGAAATATAAATTTTATGAAAATCGGATTCATATTTTGGAAGTTATGACTTTTTTGTGAGTTTTTTTTTTTTAAATTGCAGAGAAAAAAAGATGGAAGAAAAATAACAACAAAAGTAAGGCTACAATTTCCAAGTCTATTTGAACCAAGCTTACTCTTTACTCGTTCATTCCAACATATTTAAAAAAAATTATGTCCACTAAACCCATTTCTCAGATTTTATTTCTTGATCTTCCACAAAAGCTAATTCCTCGAAGCTCTTCCAATGCATCAGTGCCATTTTCTTCTAATAACTTTACCATTCCCGCAAGAAGAATTATCTAGAGCATGCTTAAGGTTGTTGCGTGAATCCTACGATCACTCAAAACCTAATTTAGTTTTCTCCAAAAATGTGATTCTTTTTCGTGATATGTAGAAATAGACATTAACTCTTTTAACAAACAGGTGCAAGTGAACCAATTCCGACCAATTTATTGGTTCCGTCTGAGAAACAAGTGAACCAATTCCGACCAATTTATAGGTTCCGTCTGAGAAACACACACGCTTACTCATTACTATTTAAACTCTTTTATGTTATTTATTTTCCTTTGGGGCCATGTGAATAGCTGATCATGTGAATCGTCTAACGGCCGTTCTATGATGCATGATTGGATCATCAAGTAATTTGACCACCACCAAAAACATTCACATATTGAATGTATAAATGTAATCATTGTGCCTCTAAATTACATATATGTGTTCACTCAACTAGGTTGGTCTTATATGTATATTGACAAACATGGACTCAATTTTCAATTTATTTATTGGTTTAAAAGATGGTATTAACAAGAAAAGGAAATGACACATCTCAATTTAAATTTTATAATTAGTTATGTTTCGAAGGTTAAATTCAATGTAGAATTCGAGAAAAACAAAGGTGTTGTTGGTTTTTTTCTTAGCTCCAAGATATTGAATCCCAAAATATGGCCCTCCATCAAGAGGAGAACTACTTCATGGTACTTTAAACCAAATACAAAAGCAGGGTCCTCTATCTTGTTGGACAACAAATGACCAATCCATCCAGTGAAAAGGTTGGTACCTTCTTGGTATCTTTCGTGTTCTTAAAAGCGAGAATTTTAATTATTCTAGATAAAAAAGGAACGGTGAAAAGATCCCGATTATCACAAATTTAAAAAACAGTAATTTGCATGGATGCTAATGGTGATGTCATTTTACTTGCGGTGATAACAACATTTGTGTAAACTGATTCTGGTAATAAATTTTTTTTTTTTTGCAGAAACGCTTTTGAGTTTTTTTTTTACAATTGGTACGCAGGGTACTATGTCTACCAATTAAGACATATTTTTATGTCAAAAATTATCATTATTGAGTTTTTTTTACAACCGGCACCTATGAAGTAACATCAACCGAATGTGATCGATGGATTTATGAGTGCACAAACATCCACCGATTCTTCTTTCTTGGATTTGGTGATAATTTTCTTGAGGAGAAATGTTCCTCTTGGCTAGAATATATATAAAATCATATAATATCTTTTGTGTTTACAACCCAAGTAAATGGAGATAATCTCCTAAAGGTAAATAAGGCAAGAGGATAATATAAAGTCTATTACACCCCCTTAGTCTGAGCGGGAGAGGAACAAACGCTAAGACTAGAATGAAAGCGAACAAATAGCTGTCGAGGAAGCCCCTTGGTAAAAATGTCAGCATATTGGTTCTCAGAGGGAACATGTAAGACTTGAATGGCATCAATACGAACTCGTTCACGAACAAAATGTATATCAATCTCCACATGTTTGGTGCGTTGATGTTGAACAGGATATCCAGACATATATATCGCACTTACATTGTCACAATAAACAATAGTAGCACGTCGTAGAGGTAGTCGGAGCTCTAGAAGAAGATTGCGAAGCCATGATGTTTCAGCAACCGCATTTGCTACTCCCCGGTATTCAGCTTCAGCGCTGGATCGAGAGACTGTGGCTTGACGCTTGGAGGACCAGGAGATGAGATTGTCACCAACAAAGACACAAAAACCAGATGTCGATCGTCGAGAATCAGGACAACCCGCCCAGTCAGCATCAGAGTATGCTATCAAGCCAGAGATAGAGGAGACCGAGAGACATAGACCGTGGTTGATGGTGCCCTGAAGATAGCGAAGGATTCGCTTGAGGGCATGCATGTGAGGCTCACGGGGATCATGCATAAATAGACATACCTGCTGAACTGCGTATGAAATATCTGGCCGAGTAAAAGTGAGGTACTGAAGAGAACCTTCTAGGCTTCTATATAGTGTGGGATCCGAAAGTACCGGGCCAGAGGTAGCACTGATCTTGGAATTTGTGTCGACCGGAGTAGTCACTAGATTACACTTTGTCATGGAGGCACGCGCGATGATGTCTTGTGCATATAATGACTGAGACAAAAATAATCATGAGGATGAACGAGTAACAGTGATTCCCAGAAAATGATGTAGTGGACCAAGGTCAGACATAGCAGACTCTCTCTTCATCAAATTAATGAAGCGACATAGGAGAGCATCAGTAGAGGCAGTAAAAATAATATCATCAACATATAAAAGTAAGTATGCCGTTTCGGATCATGATTGATAAACAAAAAGTGAGGGATCACATACACTACCACGGAAACCACAACCTGTGATAAACTTGGAAAATCTCTGAAACCACGCCCGAGGAGCCTGTTTGAGACCATATAACGATCTGCGTAGTCGACATACGTAATCAGGGTGATCAGGATCAACAAATCCTGGAGGCTGATGCATATAAACTGTCTCGGTCAGATCACCATGGAGAAAAGCATTCTTGACATCTAGCTGATGGATTGGCCAAGAACGCGAAGTAGCAATAGTAAGAAAAGTACGAATAGTAGCAGGTTTGACAACCGGACTAAACATTTCAAAACAATCAACCCCAACCTGCTGAGATTTGCCATTAGCAACAAGACGAGCCTTGTATCACTGCAAAGATCCATCGGCATTATATTTGTGACAAAAAAGCCACATGGAACGAATAACATGAGCATCACGAGGTCGTGGTACAAGTTCCCACGTATTAGTTTTCAACATAGAATTGTACTCATCTTTCATGGCGGCATTCCAATTTATATCCCTAAGAGCATACAAGTGAGAGCGGGGAATTGGAGAGATATGCCGTAAAGTTTGAACATGGAGGTTGAGCCTATGGATCGGTCAGTAAATTCCACGGGAGGCTCGAGTAACAGGACGAGAAGGAGTTGTAGTGGGGGGAGATGCTGTAGTGGGAAGGACAGTAGTAGGTAGCATCTTCTTTTTCCACATACCCACTTTAATAAGCATCTTCTTTTTCCAATGAACTATCCACTTTAATAATGTAGAGAATGTAGTGGGAAGGATAGTAGTAGGGACGAAATACGTGAAAGATAGTGGAGTAAGGATCTGTAGTAGTAGGGGAAGAGGAGATAGTGGAGTCTTAGCATTGGTAACAGTTGGGAATTAGTGCAGTAGAGGAGTAGTAGGGGAAATGTCACCTAGTTGATAGATAGATAGCATTGTACTCATCTTTCAGGAGAAACCGACTTAGAGAAGATATTGGACTGACGTAGGTATAGGGGTATATTAGGGGAAGGTGGGTGTGCATACATAGGAGATGGTGCAACTGACGTACGTACAGGTAGAGGAAGAGGAACTGACGTACGTACAAGTGGAGCCAGAGAGTTGTGTTGGACTGACGTGGACTTGGAGGTTGGAAGTGGAACAGACGCATCAGATGGGAAGTTGGACCGACGATGAGGAGGGGTATATGTTCCTGAAGTAGTGGGTGGAATAGTGGAAGCCTGAGTGTCAATAGGTTGATCATACTGTGTAGATGGGTAAGAGAGGTTATAGGAAGAATGGAGGATATTTGGGGGAGACTTGACAATAGAAGAGGTATTTGTAGTGAGATTTGTGAAGGGAAAGACTTTTTCGTCGAAAGTTACATGACGAGAGATAATGATCTTGTTTTTGGCAAGATCAAGGCAGCGGTATCCATGGTGGTTGGGAGGAAAACCAAGAAAGACACACCTAGTGGAACGAGGGGAGAGTTTGTGAGGAGTTGTGGACGAGAGATTTGGATAGCAAAGGCAACCAAAAGTACGCAGATGTTCATACGTTGGTTGTCGTTGATAAAGAATAGACACGGGTGAGTGAAAATTAAGGACTTTGGTGGGTAGAAGATTATGTAGATAGACAGCCATATGGAGAGAGTAGACCCAATATTTTGGAGGAACAGAAGCGTGAGACATAAGGGTACGAGTGATATCATTGATACGACGTATCATGCGTTCGGCCTTGCCATTTTGGGGTGAAGTTTAGGGGCAAGAGAAACGAAAAACAAGACCATTATCACGAGAAAAAGTATGGAAGGAAGAGTTGTCAAATTCACGACCCATGTCACATTGAAAACATTTTATTTTTCGTTCAAATTGAGTTTGAACGAAAGAACGAAATTTCAAAAATTTGCTATAAACTTGGGACTTAAATTTCAAAGGGTAGACCCATAGATAGTTGGTAAAATCATCAAGCAATATAAGATAATATCGAAAACCGGTATCAATATGTAAAGGAATGGTCCATAAATCGCTATGTATGATATCAAAGGGTGCAAAAGTAATGGAATTAGATTCATAAAATGGCAATCGAACATGTTTACTAACTTGACATGAATGAAAAAGTTGAGAAGAATTATTCTTATTACAATGAATAGAATTATTTTTGCGTAAGACATCTAAAATTGTCTTGCCAGGGTGGCCAAGGCGGCTATGCCAAATATCTGGCGAAAAAGCAGCAAGGGAAATGGGAGAAGGCTGGGACGATTTTGTAGGTGGCACGGCAGAGTTGGTGATAGGGTAGAGCTCCACAGAACTATTGCACCGAAGGATAATCCTCCTAGAACTCAGATCTTTCACAGAAAAACCAGATGGATCAAACTCAACAGACACACGATTATCAGTGGTGAACTTACGAACATAAACTAAGTTTTTGATAATATCGGGAACAACAAGAGTATTTTTGAGTTGAAGGGTGCGAGAAGGGAGGTTTATGAGCTTGGTACCACTAGCGGTAACTGGAATGCTATTTCCATTGCCAACTAAGATAGACCGTACAGTACTAGAATCAGTAATGTTATGTAAAGTACCTGAATCAGCAGTGAGATGTGAGGTAGCACCGGTATCCATGTAGAAAGCATCATCGGGTTCCTGTAGATGCATAGAACTATGTGCCTCAGCAATGTCTTTGAGCTTCAGTTGTTCTGTCGCCATTGATTTTAATGGTTTAGAGAAAATAGGATCGTAGAGGAGTTGATACCATCTTGGATTTGGTGATAATTTCCTTGAGGAAAAATGTTCCTCTTGGCTAGAATATATATAAAACCATATAATATCTTTTGTGTTTAGAACCCAAGTAAATGGAGATAATCTCCTAAAGGTAAATAAGGCAAGAGGATAATATAAAGTCTATTATTCTTTATCGATCAAAAAAAAATAAAAAAATCCACCGATTCTAGATTGATATTTTTCAAAAAAATCAAAAATTCCATGTTTATATAATGAATTGAGATTAGTAAATTTTTGGTTAACAAGATTAAACATCAATTGATCATCCCAATTAACACTAATTAATCAGAAATAAATTAGCCATTAAGAGAAATAGTTGGATTGAAAGTTTTTGATTTTATTTCATAATGATCCGTTTTTGTGTTCTGATAACATGCCTCAAATAATTGAGACAAAACCCCAGATTGGTTTGAAAAACTGAAATCTCTTGCCGAAGTTATTTTTAAACTTGAAAAGATATTACACCTGAAGAAAAAACAAAAGGCTTCCACTGTCACCTAAAGAAAAATCAAGACTAGTGGAATTCTTTTTTAAGCATCTCTAAGCTAGAACAAAGTGGTTTTAATTACAATGCCCAAGAGATGATGGATATGATAGGGATTTGTTTCAATTTGTTAACAGTACCTGCAATTACCTATAAACACATACCACTTTTTCTTCAAAACAAACTCAATTTATGTATGATGAGTTATATGTTTCATTCCTAGTATAATGATACTAACAAGTGATTGAACAAGGTCTTCTCATAACTAAATATTGAACAAGGTCTTCTCATAACACTACTAATTTAGTTATGAGAAGACCTAATTTAGTTTTCTCCACCATCTCATTCTTTTCATTATCTAATAACACTATCATGATAGATTTTCTAATACAACTACTCAATGGGAATACACGAATATATGCAACTTAGAGACCTCGTTTCAATAGGTGCAATATGATACTAAAACGAATCCAATGACTTGTATGAATTCTATAGGCATAATAACTATCTCCAAAACTAACTCCATCGATGCACTCACATCACTTCAATTAAAAGCACACATTTCCTGTTGGTGTACATGAACTTTTTATTTAATTCGGCACACACGACACGGCCATTGTGTCATGACTCATGACAGTGATTAGTCGATAAGTTTGAAATTCAACCTGGATGGAAAAAGAAAAAGAAATAAGGGTGTCCTTTGGAAGTCATGTTCGTTCTCCAATAATTTATGCAAATATGAGAAACCACTGGGCTTGATTCTGTTCTGAAAGGAAATTACCAGTGATCTCTTGGGGAAACAAGAAGAATTTGGGCAAAAGATTAAAACTAATACACTACAAGCAAATTTGAAACATGGCCATGGGGTCAATCAGCCAAAGTGGGTTAGCCTTAATATATACAGTCATAATCCAGAGGTTGCAGAGCAGGGTGTTTTATCTTGTTGATTGGGTAAAGATAAACGGCAGTACTATTCAACTTCCTCGTTTTTTCTTCTCCCTATTCACCTCCTTCCAATTTAAACCCCACATTTGAATAATGGTGAACCTCATTTGAACCCGAATGTGAAATCTTTACCGAGACCCTAGTCTTCACTGCTCTATTGAGATTACCCAACACCTTGACTAAAGAACAGAAGTTAATGTTCTCTACCCACATCTCCATTTGCAGATTATTAACAGTTTAATTTTCATTTCCACATATATTACACACGAGCAATATTACTACTGCAAGTGTTAATCCCATTACCAAAACTTGATTTAGTTTTCTCCAAAGTCTCATTATTTTTCATGACATGTACATAAACAGGCATTAACTTTGTTAACTAACAAGTACAAGTGAACAAATTCCTGCCAATTTATAGGACCGTCTAAGAAGACATGTTCATTCATTCTCCTTCCGTCCCACTATTAAGTGACCTATTTATATCTAGAATTTGTCCCATAATAAGTGACCTATATCACTAAACAAGGATATATTTCTAAAATTATCCTTTTAGTTCATTATAAGAAATAATGAAGTTTGCTTTTCATTGGTATATTTATATTTGATAGGCATGTTTATATTCGTTAATTAAGTAGGTGTTTTAAAATGCTTTTCATTGGTATGAAGTTTGCGAATATCCGCGGTGTAGTTTAAGATATAAATTATGTCAAAATTTCACTAGTTATCATCTATAAGGGTATAATTGTAAAAAATGCTTAACACTACTTTTTTCCCTTACTTGCCTTAAAAATTGTACAAACTTGAATTAAGTCACTAAATAGTGGGAAGGAGGGAGTACTATTTAAATTATAGATCATCGAATTTGTATAGACTAGTGAGTAGTTTATGCCCGGTTCAACTATTTTATGTTATTATTTGGCCCTTGGATGAATAGCTGATCATGTTAATGTTCCATAATGTGTGATTGCGTTGGATCATGTGTTTCGGACGTGGTCTAATCATTTGATGAAGATACTTTCGTTACTAACACAATCCAGTCAGGTAGTTAAAACCTAAAATGCGGATTAATTTGTTAATGATATCAACGTTACAGGTCTCTTGAGGAGTCCTTAAAAATACAAAATCCACGCGTTAGCAGCATGAATATCATTTTTCTTAAATATGCAGTTAAAATATTATGCTTGCTTAAAACTTGTCTATGATATAGAATATAGTTATGATTTGGTGCTTGTTTTCTATAACACACATACAGTTGAGTAATTAGCATCCATATTTACATCAAAAGTTGTACTTTTTTTCCTTTGTTTTAGGTTTTGTCCCATGTGGTTTTCCTGACAGGGTTTTAACGAGGCAACATCTCATCGACGTTTAATTTTCTTTTAAAAATATTGATTATTGTGCTCTGTTTCCTTTGTTCATTTTTTCCCCCATTGGGTTTTACTGGCAAGGTTTTAGTGAGGCAAATATATTCAACATGGTGGTCATCCAAGGTGGAGTTGTATGGATTTTGGCTATTTGGTGGATTCCCACCATTAACTAGGTTATTTTGTTAGACCACATCAACATAACTATCTCATATGAATTTGGATGTCATTCTAATCCATATAATGTGTGACTACAAATTTTGTACACATATGCTATTGTCAATGCGTATTGGCACTTCGTTGAAGAGACTACATCAACTACTTCTGCAAATCATCTCTGAGAAGCCAGCAATCCAAGACACAAGTTCTCAACGTATTTAAAGAAACATAATGACTCGAGAAGACTACTAGTAGAAGATTAACACAAAAGAAGACTTCATCAACTAGCAATTTTCTTTAGAAAAAACAACAATTTTCTACATTCAAGAAATCCGTTCATCAACATTGGGAAGTCTCAACTTGAAGATTTGCAAGCCAAGATTCAACTGAATTACTTATCCGGGGGAGCATCATAGTAAAAGGTATTTTACTGGACTATCACGTTGTACTCTTTTTCCTTCGTCAAGGTTTTGTCCCACTAGGTTTTTCCTTATCAAGGTTTTAATGAGGCAACATATGCCTGTCCAGCTCCGTTCTAAGTTTACTCACAATTGTACTCTTTTCCCTTCGATCAGGTTTTGTCCACTTGGGGTTTCCTATCAAGGTTTAAACGAGGCAATTAGCTTCGACACAATGTCATCAGGGGGACTGTTATAAACGTGTAATTATGTTAAGAATATCTAGGGTAAATCTCGTTTATTAGTGGGATATCCTTGTGTCTAGACTTATAAATAGAGGCTTTAATGTTTGTCTATGGTACTGATTAATAAGATTTATCTCTCCTTCTTCCTCTCTACTTTGTGTCTCCTTCCCTAGTTTCTCTATTTACAATACAAAGTACATAAAAATTACTCCCTCCGTCCAATTTTACTTGCCAAAATTGGATTTTGCAAAAAATTGAAAGAAATTCAAATTACTTCCACATACACCATTGATCTTCCAAATTGTTTGTTTAATATACAAATTTTAGTATCGTAGTTTTTGTTTCTGTCTTGATAATTAGAAAATTTTAGTGGGAAATATTTCAATTTTTTAGTACAAATTTACTAAAAACAAATATAATTTTGGCAAATAAAGTTGGACGGAGGGAGTATTATTGGATCTTCAAATGAGTTGATGTCATTTTCTACCAGAAAATCCTTTAATTTCTGGAATAGCTTGATCACTTTTTCAATCATAATGCGATTAACCTTACTTTGAGTTGCAAGTTTTAATCTCATCACCAAAACCTACTTTAGCTTTCTCCTAAATCTCATATTTTTTTATCCTTTTTTATCCTTCCTTCTTTTCCTTTTTTATCCTTCCTTCTTCAAAAAAAAAAAAAAATCTCATATTTTTTTTTGATGATATGCTGATTTGAGAAAGACACATACAATATATGATGATGATGACATGCGGAAGGTGGTTTTGTTTTTAAATGCAAGACACTATGAAAAATTTTCTTTGGAAAAAAAAAAAAAAAAAAAGCGCCAGTTGGCCCAGTCATTCGACATGGACGCCAGATCATTTCGAAAGCAGGACAACAAGAAAAACAGAAAAAAGAACTTATCAGCTGTTTTCATGCATCGGATTCTCCAATAAGATTTGCTTTCATGATCAGCCAACTCAAAATGAATCCCATTTGGAATCGATGAATCGTCATCTTACCTCTCTTGGTGTAATATTTGCAAATAAAAAGCTGAAAATTTGTTGGGCTTGGTGCGGTGGTGCTACACTGCTACTAAACGTTTGAGTTACTGTGTATAATTTTATGACCATTGATCCCATTTTTAATTTTAGTAATGCTTCCAGGGTTAAGTTGAATGTAGAATCCGTGTAAGTTTGGATTTTTTTTTTATTCCAAGAAATCAAATCTCAATAGTATGTTCTTCCATCCTAAGCACACACACTAGTAATCTTAAGACAAATAATAATTTTAGATAAACCGTGAAATGATCCCGTGAGAAAAGGTGATTAAATTGTTTAATGTCCATCCTAAGATGTGTGATTGAATCATTGAATTACTTGTTGATACATGTAAGGATAAATTTGTGTTTGGAGTCAAATTCAACCCCTCCCGGCATAAGTTAATTAGGAAAATGAAAGATGAAAAACTTATTGGGCGTTGCGCAGCACACAAACTCGGTATGACGCAGATACCGGCACAGACAAGTTCTCAAAAAGCAGGAAGGTGTCCGTACTACATATGTTGCTCTCATGACTTGAGATTTTAGCTATGCGTCTAAGACTAATTTCAAGGTAGAATCAGAAATGTGTTAGCTTTTCTATTCCAAAAATTAAATCCCAAAGACAAAAGCAGATCTTATAGGAACACAAGCTGATTTTTATCGGGATGCATCCATGAGTACACAAAATTACGGGTCCAATCAGTTTCACCCCTTATTGCAGTTTTTTTATTTCCAACTTCGAAGTAATTAATACAGAATAAGCAGGTTTGTTGCTACCAGTGCTGCAGTAGCACCATATGAATCAAGAACAATATTTAGATTTTAAAGTCTATTTTCATGGATGTGTAATTTCGGTCGGATTTTTCAGTATTGTTTTTTTACGCTAAATTTCTTTATACTCATCTTTGGATGGTAAAACCGATTTTGACTTTTAGACTTTAAATTGTTTACCATCACAAAATCCTAACTTAGTTTTCTCCACTGTCTCATCAGTTTTTCAATTTCGGATATAACATGACTGATCTTTTAATAAAACTACTCACATGGACACATGTAGAGACCCCTTTTCAGTAGGTGCAGATAATACAACAAATCCTGTGACTTCGATGAATTTATAGACATACAAACCATCTCAAAAGTATATGGATGCACACAATTTTTATTGTTGTGCATGAAATATTTATTTAATTAGGCAATAAGTGACATACCACCCATATGTTTAATGTGATGTATTGAAAGTCCCTACTTCAAATTAGATGGACTTTTATGGCTTTATTTTTCTAGTATCTTTGTAATATAGTGGTGAAGTCATTTGGTGATGATGATAATATTACTAATCAACACAAAAATTCTCAGCACCAAATTATTTACCGATAAAAATGTTAGATTTCAAAAGATATTAATATGAGATCGTCCTTCTGGACTTATATGTTGCAACTCTTTTAAGAACGGACTGAAAATGACTATTTAATCACAAGGCTAAATTTATTTTTCATTGGGGAGTCTTCTACTTCTACTGCTCCTCAACCTTTCAAGCATAATTTTGGCAAATAAAAAGGAAATGCAAAACTTATTTTTTGGCCCTCTATGATCATCGATCATAGAATATAGTGATCTCATTTTAAATATTAGTTATGCTTTTAAGATATATTATTTATGCTTCAGTGTTGGTTTATCTTAGTCCTTGCACAATTAGATTCATTAGAGTGATTCTAATCATACTTAATTAGGTATTAATCTTAATCACCAAAACCTAATTTAGTTTTCTCTCATATTTTTCTACATGACATGTAAAAAAAGACATTAATCAAGACTTCCAATGTCCTACCAATTTATAGTTCTGTCTGAGAAGACCTGCTCTTAGAGCCAAATAGATCATCCTCCAGTTTAATCAAGACATCATCCGAAGAATTATAAAAAATAATCCATTGAATTATCCGCATTCAACCTGTCCATATGTGGATTCATTGGATGCAAATCCGTTGGATGCTAGATTAGTAGCGGATGCCAAATTTAGAATCCGTGATGAATTGGATTGGATATGGAAAAGGTGAAAATCAATCCACACTAGCCATGCTAAGCCCTGATGGATACCCGTTAAGCGAACAATTTTTTCGTTTTCATTTGAAGCATACAAACATGTTACAATTATAAGCATCCGAATAGCCCTGTCTTTTAAGAATTTAAACTTTAAATGGAGTAGCAAAAAAATTGTATATTCGATCTCATCACCAAATCTTAATCTTTCACCTAACTAATTTTTTTTGTCATCGACACATGCTAATCATTCAGAAAACATAAAATTTATTATTGGATATTCAAACGAGCCAATGTCATTTTCTTCTAATAAGTCTTTAAATTACTTGAGTAGCTTGAATATTTTTTCAAAGATAATGCGATTAACCTTACTTTGAGTTGCAATTTTTAATCCCAACACCAAAATCTACTTTAGTTTTCTCCAAAATCTCATTATTTTTTGATGGCATGTCACAAACAGACATTCACTCATTTAAGTTTAACTAACAGGTGCAAGTGAATTGGTTTCTATCACCTTATAGGCTGGTTTGAGAAAGACACATTCAACACCTAATGATGATGTTGTGCAAAAAATAATTGCCCAGCCATTCAACATGGATGCCAAATCATTTGGAACGGAAGGCATTCTTTTAACAAGAAAAATTGAAGATTTTTTTTTTTTATCAACTGTTTTTTTTCATGCGTTGCATTCTACTGTAAGGCTTTCATGACCGCCCAATTCAAAATGAATCCTAAAACCAGGGAAAATGTTGCATTTGGAGTTGTCCTCTTACCTCTCTCGGCATAATTAGGCAAAGGAAAAATGAAAATATTGCTGGGTTTGGTGCGGTGCTAACAAACATTTGAGTTACTGAGTATAATCTTATGACCATTGTGTTGGGCCTATCCCTCCTTATGGTCCATCAACAGTGGTTATCCCCTTAACCTTTTAAGGGAGTAACATAGCAGTGTCTATGTTAGGTTATTTTGTGGTTTACAAAACATCCGGGAGAAGTCTTATCTTCTCATTCCGTGAAAATAAGAAAAAAAGAAGGTAGAGAGAGAGTGAGTGGGAGAGGAAGAGAAGCCACCATTAGAGTTGTTCTTTGGTGAGATTTGATGTTAATCATGAAGAGGAAGAAGGGTTCTTGTTAAGGGTCCGTTTGATTTGTTGTGGTGAATGTCAATTGATCAATTTCCACATCTCTTTAAAGGGGAAAATTTAGGATTTGTTCAAATCCTACTAGTAAGTATCTCAATCACTTGTTATTGTTCTTATATTTGTGAATCTCATCTAGTATTTCTACTATTAAGTGAAAGAATTGTTGATCCACCCTAGTGGTGAGTGTAATTAGGAAAATTGGTTATCCAAGTGCTATATGCACCTTGAAGTTGTTTTTATCCCCAAATTTGGGAGAATTCTGTGTAACCCATTATTCATTATAGTGGAAGATTTGCCCGTGGTTTTTTACCTTTCACCTTGGAGGGGTTTTCCACGTAATCCTTGGTGTTGTCTGATTGCTTCTATATCGTCGTAGTTGCATATTTTCCGCATTGTGTTTCATCGCTTGGATAGTTTTTGTATTGTTCATAGAGGCTCGGATTTGTAAGTCTCCCCTAATAAGTGGTATCAGAGCTTTTGGGTTGACCTAAGCTTGTGCAATGACGTAAGCTAGCACTAGTAATATAATGGTCATTTTGACCGGTGAGAACTATGTGATATGGAAGGCGAAGATGGAAGATTGGTTATATTGTGAAGATCTTTAAGGTCCAATAGAGAGTAAGGGATTAAAGCCTAAGAAGATAGAAGATGAAGTGTGGAATGTTGCTAATCGTAAAGTTGTTAGTTTCATTCTACAATGGGTTGATGATTATATTATTCATCATCAGTCTATTGAGAAACTAGCATATTCATTGTGGACAAAGATAAAAGAGTTATATGATCAATCTGCTTGTGGAAAATCTTTTGACCATGACAAGTCAAGAAGTAAATCAAAGTCTAGAGAAGACGTCGATTGTTGTAAGAATGGTCTTTATTCAAATGAATGCAGGAAGCCGTCGCAAGAACCAAGAAAAGGAAATATAAATGTCAGACATGTCAATGATGTTATAGTTGTGGTAACAAGTAGTGATATAACTTCATTCTCTGATTGTAATTATGTATGTGGGAATTCTGTAGTTTCCAATTCAGAATGGATAGTAGATTCAGGTGCATCCTATCATGCTACTCCTAGAGAAGATGTGTTTATCTCCTACAAGGTTGGTGATTTGGTTCAGTCAGAATGGGAAACAGTGGTGTTTCAAAGATTGTAAGAATGGGTGATGTGAAGGTTGAGACCAGTGTTGGTTGCACATTGGTTCTCAGAAATATGTGAAACGTACAAGATCTTCGTTTGAATCTAATGTCACTAGGATTGTAAGAAACAACAATCACTTAGGTGATGGAACATGGAAGCTAACCAAGGGCTCCATGGTTATTGCTAGAGGCACAAAATGTGGCACATTGTATAAGATACAAGTGAAGGTGTTAAAAGGTGAGTTGAATGTTGTTGACAACGATTCAATCCCCGAGTTGAATCCTCACCAAAAGGCAAGTCTTGCGAAAGACGAAAGGTACGCAATTGGATAAGTGCACTCATTGTTTAGTTGGTAAACAAACTAGAGTTTCTTTTCATAAAGCTTTACCCAAGCGTAACTATGGTATTATTGATCTTGTTCATTCTGACGTGTGTGGACCTTTAAGGGTCAAAACACTTGGTGGTGCCTTTCACTTTTTTTCTTTCATAGATGATGCTTTTAGGAAGGTTTGGTCATATGCAATCAAGACCAAAGATGATGTTGTTACTTTGTTCAAGATGTTTCACAGTATGGTGGAAATAAAAATAGGTAGAACATTGAAGTGCCTTCATTCTGACAATGGGGGAGAGTACATTGGGCCAATTAAAGATTATTATAAGAGCATGGATATACGTCCTGAACAATCAGTACCGAAGACTCCACAACATAATGGTGTTGCAGAGCGGATGAACCGCACTATTCTTGAGATAATTAGGTGCATGTTATCTCACTCCAAATTGCAGAAGGATTTTTGGGGTGAAGCAATGAATACTGCTGTGTACTTGATCAATCGATCACCTTCAAGACCGCTAGATGAAAAAGTATCAGATATGGTTTGGAGAGACAAAGGGCCTACTTATGATCACTTGAAAGTATTTGGTTGCAGGGCATTTATTCATATCCCAAAATATTGGAGGTCAAAGCTTGATGACAAAGCGAAGTAGTGTGTGTTCCTAGGCTATGGAACATAGAAGTTTGGTTTCAGATTTTTGGATCCAGTTGATAAGAAGGTTATCAGAAGTATGGATGAAGTATTCCTTGAAGACCAAACTATTGAAGACTTTGAGAATATCGAAAACCCAAAGCTTAAATAAGACATGTTCTTGGATCCAATTCTAGTTGATCCTTCTCTTGAATAACGTGATGATGGTGTTGATGGTATTGGTAATGAAGATTAAGAACATAATTATGAAGATGAAGCTTATGAAGATGTTCCAGTGGGTGATGTTGAGCAAGAAGTGCAATAACAACAACCAGAAGCTGAGTTGAGAAGATCCAACAGGCCAAGATTACCTTCAACAAACCATATACCACATGAGTATGTGATGCCCACATATGCAGGTGAACTAGAGTCTTATGAAGAAGCTCTTAGTGTTCCTGAAAGTCAGAAGTGGTTGAAATCCATGAAAGAAGAGGTGGGATCTTTGAATGAGAACGACACTATTCATTTGGTTGACAATCCATAGAACCAGAAAATTCTGAAGAACATGTGGGTGTATAGAATCAAAACTGAAGACGGTAACTCACAACCAAGGTATAAAGCAAGCTTATTTGTGAAGGGTTATGAGCAGAGAAAAAGGTGTTGACTTTGACGAGATTTTCTCACCAGTGGTGAGAGTTCCTTCTATTCGGGTTATCTTGGCATTAGCAGCTAGTTTGGATCTTAAGATAGAACAACTGTATGTCAAGACATCATTTCTTCACGGTGATTTGGAGGAAGATGTGTATATGGCACAACCCGAGGGTTTTAAAGTCAAAGGAAAAGAAAATATGGTGTGCAAGTTAAAGAAGAGTCTGTATGTTTTGAAGAAAGCTCCTAGAAGATGGTATAGGAAGTTTGGATCGTTCATGAAGGAGCATGGGTACAAGAGTACAACTTCAGATCATTGTGTATTCATTCAAAAATTTGTTGATGATGATTTTCTTATTCTTTTTCTATATGTTGCTGACATGCTTCTTGTTGGCAAAGATAAGAAAAAAATTGACATGTTGGAGCCAGATCTGAGCAATTCTTTTGCGATGAAAGATTTGGGTGCAACATGAAAATCGTATTCTTGGCATGGAAATCTCTCGTGATAGGAAAGCAAGGAATTTGTGGCTATCACAATAAAGCTATATTGAGAAGGTGTTGAAAAGATTCAACATGGACAAGGCTGAGCCGGTAAGTTGTCCACTTCCAAACCATTTTAAGTTAACTCGTGATCAATGTACTATGAATGATGTTGTGAAACGGAAGATGGAGAAAATTCCTTATGCATTCGAAGTTGGTAGTTTGATGTATGCAATGGTGCATACAAGGCCTGATATATCTTACGCGGTTGGAATGGTAAGAAAATTTCAAGCCAATCCTGGTATGGAGCATTGGGAAGATGTGAAATGGATACTACGGCATATAAGGGGTAATTATAATATATGTTTGTGCTATGGTGGTGATAAGCCAGAGTTAGTGGGTTACACAGATTCAAATTGGGCAGGTGATCAAGACAGTCTCAAGTCTACACCAGGTTACTTATTTACGTATGCAAGGGGAGTTGTGTCTTGGCAGTCCAAGTTACAGAGATGTGTGTCATTGTATACTACAGATGCAGAGTACGTACATCTCAGCTACAGAGAGTTACAAGGAGATGATATCGATGAAGAGGTTTATCAGAGAACTCAGTGTGAAGAAAAAATGATTCATCGTTTAGTGCAACAACCAGAGTGCCATTCATCTCAGCTGATCCCATTTTTAATTTAGTAATGCTTCTGAGGTTAAGTTGATGTATAATCCGAGTATGTTGATTTTTTTTATTCCAAGAAATCAAATCCCAAAAATATGGTCCATCCAAAGAACACACAGTTCACACTTAGTAATCCTAAGACAAATAAGAATTTTAGATATATTGTGAAATAATCCCGTGAGGAAAAGGCAAAGTAGGTTCCACCACTAAAACTGTCCTTCGCAAACTTGAAATTAAAGAAACTTTTCAAAAACTCAAATCCTATCTCATCTGATAATTCAGATCCGCAAGCTGCAGTTTTTCCTCTTATAGCTTGACCATTTCTTCCGGAAGCTTATTTTTAAGAATGATGCAAACCATTTTTAAAGCCTTAAGTCTTGATCCCATCATTAAAACTTAATTTAGTTTAATTTCTCCAAAATCTCCTTATTTTTCATGACATGTACAAACATGTTTCAACTCTTTTAACTAAAAGTAACAGGTGCAACTGAGAAAATTTCTACCAATTTATATATAGGACTGTCTGTGAGGAGACACATACATACATTTCTATCTAAACTCGAACTCGTCTAGTGCTAATGTCCAGTTCAGCTAATTCATATTTTCATTTTCCTGATTTTGTATGGGATGAACAGTTTGTTCATCATGTGAATTATCTGATGTCCATCCTAAACTGCGTGATTGAATCATTGAATCACTTGTTGATATATCTAGGGCTAATTTTGCATTTGGACTCCAATTCAACCCCTATAGGATTAGTTAAGCAAATAAAAATGATGAACTTGTTGGGTGTTGGGCAGCGAACTCCACGTGATGCGAATGCGAACACAGACATATTCTAGAAAACTTGGAAGCGGACACCATTTTAGAAGTGACCGCAGTATACATATATAGGTTTGGTGCAATCTTAGAAACTTGATTATTGGAAAAAGATTGAAGCTGATTTTTGGAACCTAAAATCTGGGGATCATTGGATTCAGGATATGGATAGTAACACAGCTTATTTCCATACTAGAACAAATCGAAGAAAGTTGAGAAATCATATATCGGCTTTGAAAGATAATAATGGTCAATGGTGTCACTCCATCGATGATCTGGAGAACCTCCTTACTTCTCACTTTCAAAACATTGCTACTTCTACTAATCCAGTATTTCAACAAGATTCATTTGATTTAATAAAACCAATAGTTATCGATGAGGAGAATCAAGCTTTAATTTATATTCCTTATGCAGAAGATATTTATGAATCTTTAAGCACTATTCCTTGCTGGAATGCAGCGGGACCAGATGGATTTCCAGCTGGTTTCTTTCAAACTTAATGGTCAGCAGTTGGTAATGATATGGTTAAGTTAGTTCAAGACTTTTTCCGTACTAAGCACACTACACCAAATCAACGATTTGGAGACATTATAGGTGTTGCTTTGAATTTCAGAGACACATATAAGTGTCTCAAATTGTGCGTCCGGAATCGTTTGAGACGTTTCAAGCGACACTTATAAGTGTCTCTTTAATTTTTAAAGCGACGCATATAAGTGTCTCTTAATTTAATTAGCGACGTTATTAAAGAAACATATAGAATAATTAAAACAACACATATAAACGTCTCAAATTATATAATTATTATTAAAAAAATAAAGAAATCACAATTGGAAATTTCATATAATTTAATTGTTATATATTCATGAAGCTGCACATCAGTGATTTATGCCTCCAACAAATGAAATCAATATCTCAAAACACAGTGAATTCAAGCACTAAGAAACAATTTAACATCAAACTTGAACATTTTCCTTGCACATATACACCTTTTAGCGGAGTGTCCTTCTCATCGATCTTCTTATCACTTTATGACCATAGATGCTGCAAATTTATCATCCCTTTGGAGTGACAAACACTTAGTTCCAAGATAAGTTAGAACCTTTAGGATTCAACACCAAAACACCAAGATAATATACCACTAACAGTTTACTGATATCACTTGGCTAAGATTGCAAATCAGAACCATGTGGAGTATCATGTCATTATATAACATAGAAGAATACCAAGTCACTACCAGCTATATACTAAAGAATCTACAATGCTTTGACATTACCAGGTAGAAAAGGTTTTCGTCATGCTTCTTTCAATCTGTAAAAACTGATCTACAACCCAAAATCACTACGAAGGAGAAACAATAGAATTTTATACTCTCCTATGGATTCAGTAAAACCAAAATATTATTTATCAAGGGAATGAAAACTAAGTCTTTCATACCTGGTACCAAGGGCGGAGGCACCATGTTACAACCATGTGCAGTTGCACCCTCTCATATTTTCAAAATCCATAGAACCGTAGCATTTTCAAGCCCAAAAAAAAAAAAAAAAAAAAAGTTTGCACCCTCTGATATCATATAGTTTGCACCCCCTTAGCCCAAATTAAAGCAAACCCAAAAGAAAAGTCCAACTGACTTTCTTTCTCCCATAATAATCGTTCCCAACACAGTGAGCTTAAGATAAACTCAGACTCTCTCTCGTACATTTTTCTCTTAAGAAAAAATTTCTTTTCTCAATCATCACGAGTCCAAGGTAAGAGCTTGGGTTTTATTTTTGATGTGTTGCTTATCATTAGATTATTTTCAATCACATCACCATTACCAGGTACCTTCTTGACTTCTTCTCTCAATCCAAGTTTTTAGTTTTGAAATTTAAAATAGGGTTCATAACTTCATGTTAAATTTGATTAGTGTTTAGTTTAATTCTTCATGTATGTTAAATTAAGAGACTGGGTATTTGTTATTTCTTGTTTAACTGATGTTGAATTGATGTATTTTTTCAATTTTATTTTGGTGATTTTGATATAAATAAAAGTTAGGGTTTATATTAAATTTTGGGTGTTTTAGTATAATTTGTCTTGTTTGAAAAATTAAGATACTGGGTATCTATTGTTTCTTCTAATTTAGTGTTTTTACTTTTAATCATATCTATTCAGTTCAATTCCATAGTTAGAATTGTATTTCATTTTTTTAAATAATCTTCATCTTTGTTTAGGAATGGACAAGTTTGTGACTAAGAGAAAGAGAACTTCAGAAGAGTTTCTTTCATCTTCTATTATTCCTGATGGAACTAATCCACAACAAGTACCTTCAATTTCAAGTACTCAAGTACCTTCATCTTCTAGTGTTCATGGTCCAAAAGTACCTTATGCCCCTGTTCCTAGTCCACAAGCAGCTCCCACAGTTGTAGATGAGGAGGTATCAAGATGGGACCTTCCAATAGACCCTACAATAAGAAAACCGATCTCGAGTTATCATACAAATGATCAAGATAAAATCAGAAGAACTTATATGAAAAGGGGTCCTTTCCAACCTAAGAATTTTCCTTTTCCTCAAAAGCTAATGGGAGAAAAGAAGCCATCAAACCGACGTTTCAATGAAACTTGGTTCTTAAGACATGGAAGTTGTCTAGAGTATAGCATTTCCAAAGATACTGCCTTTTGCTTGCCTTGTTATCTTTTTAGAAGTTGTGTTAAGGGTAATGGTGCTTGTGATGCTTTTGTAAATGCAGGTTTTTCAAATTGGAGTCAACCTGATAAGTTAGAAAAAAACATTTTGGAAACCAGAATAGTGTTCACAATGATGCTTGTATGAAAATACGCGAGTTACTAAAGGAGTCACATCATATTCAGAATATCGTTAAACATCAAATTGCACAAGAGAGTTTTGGGTACATGATTCGTTTGAACACATCAATTGATTGTCTTCGGTTTCTCTTATGTCAAGGATTAGCTTCTCGTGGCCATGATGAATCTGATACTTCAAATAATCAAGGTAACTTTATTGAACTCCTTCATTACACAGCTGAACATAATGATAGTATTAAGAGTGAAGTTCTGAAAAGTGATCCTGGTAATAACAAGTTAACACCACCAGACATCCAAAAACAAATAGTGAGTGCAGCTGCAATGGAAACTATGAATGTAATTCACGAAGACATTGGTGATTCCCTTTTTTCTGTTATGGTTGACGAGTCTCGTGATGTTTCTATTAGAGAGAAAATGGCAGTTTGTATACGTCATGTCAATAAGGAAGGATGTATTATTGAAAGGTTCATAGGCATCATTCATGTCCTTGAAACGACAGCAATTTCATTGAAGAATTTAGTTGATGCATTACTTTCTAAATATGATTTAAATATAATGAGATTGAGAGGGAAGTGTTACGATGGTGCTTCTAATATGCAAGGTGAGTACAACTTACTTAAAGCGATCATTTTAAAAGGAAACCCTTCATCTTATGTTGTTCATTTTTTTCCACAGCAGCTTCAATTGGCAATAATAAATGTTTCTCAGAAGCATGGTGAGGTTGCATTGTTCTTTACTATAGTTAGTGAAGTTGTTACAATTGTTTCTACCTCGTGCAAACGCAGAGATGTTCGTCGAAAAAAAGAACTTGCTAGAGTGGTTGAACTAGTTGAAAAAGGTGAACGTTTAAGTGTCTCGGGATTGAATCAAGAAACTAGCCTCAAATGACCTTCCTACACACGTTGGGGTACACATTACAACACGTTGATGAGTTTAATTTCGATGTTTCCATCAATTTTAGAAATGTTGGAGATTGTAAGTCGAGAAGGTGCTAGTGAAGCGAGGGGAAAAGCATACGCTTTTCTGATTTTGATGCTGACATCTGATTTTGTCTTTACTTTATTTCTGGTAAGCACTTTGTTAGGAGTCACTAACAAATTGTCGCAAGCATTGCAACGAAAAGATCAAGACATTGTGAATGCTATGAACTTGGTGAAGATCTCTAAATCCCAGCTACAGGACATGCGGGATCGTGGGTGGAACAGTCTTATGAATGATATTTCTGCTTTTTGTGCTAAAACTAATATTGCAGTTCCTGAAATGATGTCTCCATATGTACCACTTGGACGAGGTAGACGCAATTTACAAGAAGAGACAAATCTGCATCATTTTCAAGTTGGTTTGTTCAACAATGTCATTGATATGCAAATTGCAGCCCTTAATGACCGGTTTGATGAAGTGAACACCGAGTTGCTTCTTTGCATGTCGCATTTGAATCCAAGCGAGAATTTTTCATCTTTTGACAAAGGTGCGTTAATTCGTCTTGCTAAACTATATCCATCTGATTTTTCTGAAACGGATCTCATGATTCTTGAACGACAACTAGACACCTTTCTTCATGATGTGCTTTATAGTAACGATTATTTTGAGCTGGTTGGAATCAGTGGGCTTGACAAGAAAATGGTTGAGACGAAAAGACATATAGTATATCCTCTTGTTTACTTGTTGATTACATTTTCTTGGATATTGACGGTTGCTACAGCTACGGTTGAGCTAGTATTTTCCCCTATGAAGATAGTGAAGAATCGTTTGCGAAGTTGTATTGGTGATGAGTATATGAATAATTGTTTGCTCACATATATTGAACGAGAAATCTTTCGCAGTATCAGTAACGACAGAATTAGAAAACGATTTCAAGATATGGCACCACGTCGTGGGCATTGTTGAATATAGTAAAAGTTGGGTTTTTTGGTAAAGCATATAAGGTGTTATTTTGGGTAAAAATACTGCATATAAGGTAGTTTTTTGGGAATTTTTTGGATATTTGAAGCACTTATACATGATGCATAAAGACATAAATTTAGAGGAAATGATCAGAAATTTTAGAATTAACTATATAACGTGCCTCTTGTGGTGTATATTGTATATTTTGTTGTTACTGAACACTTATGGGTTATGATAATGAAAAATATTTTTGTTAGATCTTGTGGTTCTATCTCTTTTTTTCTTTAAGAAGTTGTTGGTGAATACAGATTCTATATTCTCTTATAATTTAAACTACATATATTTAAAGTTCGATCATATTGTATGGTGGAAAATGTATGTTTCTGTGACTAACAGGTTGATTTGCTGAAGGTTACTAATATACTGCGATGATGGAGATGGTGATCATCAATAACATGCTTAAAAGGTACACAATCTTTGATGTACAATTTATTTTTTCTTTGGCTTTTTTTTTTTTTGGTTGTGTATTTTTTTGCACCCCCTCATTTAAAATCCTGGCTCCGCCCCTGCCTGGTACCATCCAAGATACATAAATAGGGCACAAACGACAGCGATCGGTGCAGTATTCAGTAAAACCAAAATATTATTTATCAAGGGGATTAAAACTAAGTCTTTCATACCTGGTACCATCCAAGATACATCAATAGGGCACAAACAGCAGCGATCGATGCAATATTATAGAAAGTGTAATATGATACAAGTAAGAACAAAGAAACTGCCTGTAATAACAACAAAATACTTTTTAGTCAGTGATGGAACCAAGATCATAGAATGATGAAATCCCCAACCATACGTCTCAAGTCTGAAGTTATTAGCCTTTAGTAGGAGCTCATGAATTGAAAGAAGTAGCATGAAGGAACTTACAACGCTGCTGACACTGCCAAGTAGTGAAGGGCTTAAAATAAATACTTTGCGATTTCTATGTATGCCAGTAAAATACTTCAGATGTTTCATATTCAGTTACTTATTTCCGCATTTTTGCTAGTTTGTATATTTATATGAAGACCACTTCATAAACCACAACTTGTTTGTGTCGAAAAACTAGGTTTCTTAGATACTAGGTGAGTAATAAATTTTGAGTATCTGAAACAAAGAAATAAAACCTACCTTCAGTAAACTAGAAGAATCAAGACCCAGGTAGCATCGGATGCAGCAGAAAAGCCTGCGCTCTGTAAAATGAGAAGAAGATTCAAGGATGAAGGTGGACTCCTGCCATATCATGGGAAACGAATAAAGTCATCTTCTCATCTGCTCATAAATTAAATATGTGAACATAGTTCATCTCTAGAGAATGCAAAGACAAAAAAATAATAAACGCCCAATACAGCAGAAAAAAATATATCCTTGTAAAGAATATATCCTTGCTTACAACAGACAAACTTATAAGCTCAAAAATGTCTTCCAGAGTAAATTCCACATAATACAATTGTCTTCGATATATCAACATTAATCGAAATGAGACGCTAACAAAGAGCAACATCCTGATCAGAGAACTACATAACTTGTTTATGGTTTGTAGCAACAATGACCAGGGATTGAGATCTCATTCACTTAGTTGATTCTCAAGTTTTTTATACACGCATCATGTTTGTTCCAATCCGCTCCTCTTGAAGATCGTATATGTTTGACACTGAATATCGATGTTCTGAAACCACTCCAATCACCAACATGAATTTAGAGGGGAAAGATGTTTTCCACTGCAATTATAGGAATCATTGGCAACAGATCAGTTCTCCACCATCATCTGATGCTCAATTTCATACATTTTCTGTTACTCAATCTTTTCAGCAGTGGTATATCATTAAGCGATGAAGAATAGATGACCATGAATTATAAGGAAGAAATGCGACTGTTAGCAGGACGATTCTCATAAACAACAGCAATAACATACATGTCAGCAAGCGCAACGTATATATTATACTACATGCATCACCCATCAAACAATATCCCTAAGAGAATGAGAAGAACTGACTACAACCGACATCCTTAGGAGGCCGGATTGATTGGTTTGAGCATAATAGAAGATTAATACACAAATATTTGAGAAGCGTGGGACTGTATCACATTAATACACAAATACACATATAGAGTTAGAGACATAAAATGAAAAGGTACAAAACCACATAGAATTTACCACTTAAATGTAATTGACCAAGCTGTCTTTATACCTTGGGAAATATAGGTATCAAGTCTAAGAAAAGGTAATTTCCAGGATATAGTTCAAAGCACTCCAGTACCTGGTGCTCAGAAAACAATTGTACCAAATTATTTCACTATATTAACGAAGTTCTTATCTGATAAACTTTAAGGCCTTGGAAAAAAATACATATTCAAATAGTAAAACAATGATTTCTTATCAGGGTACAATGAAAAGTAGAGAACTCACGATATCAAACATACGATTTGGATCGAGATCGAAATGTCCAATTAATGACTGCAAATATGGTACATTAGAGAATTGTGTAAGTACAAAATAAAATATGCAAACACGGAAAGAGACATGATCAAAATTACTGTAAAATACTTTGTAAAATTGAAATCATAAAAATAACCATGTTCAAACACACAGATTGCAAGATCTATACCATACAATTTTTTTATATTCACAGCATAATATCCTCAAATCAAGATGAAAAACCAAAAAAAAAAAAATTAACAGAGAGTTTATACTTAAATCTCAGCCGTGTACTTGAATCTTCTAGGTTTTGCACTTGAATCGTCTAGTTTTGTTCTTGAATCTTCTTCTGCTGATTCAAAATCAAGAATAAAATTGAAGTTCTAGGGTTTACAAAATCAGAATAGTCAAAATCTGTAAAATAGATTTTTATACCTGAGATTAGATTACGCAAAGTCAGAGTACTGATTTCTGGTGATTTAAGGTTTTTCTAACAAGGAAAAATAGATACGATTTTTTACTAGGCTTAAAGTGCTTTCTGATCTGGTACTGATTCAAGGAATGATTTGAGGAAACAGATCTGATTTCTAGTTTGATTTATCTGGTTTGATTTTGGTAAGTTAGGGTTCTTATTAGCTTTGCGAAGACCAAAAGGATAAGAATAAACGAGGGCTAAAGGAAAAAAGAAAAACTCGAGTTGGTGGACAATGAAATTAAAATGAAAATATAATCAGAATATAATGCTTATAACCGAAATTACCAAAACATCCTTCGGCTGAGGCACATATAAGGGTATCAGAGACACATATAAGGGTAACAGAAAGTCTCTACATTAATATTAATAATTAGGAATTAAAGCGACACATATTTTTGCTTTGAGACCTTTATAGGCGTTGTCGTGTTGCAAACTTATATATGTGTCTGAAAGCAAAAAAATAATATGTCTCAAAATTCATGATATGGTGTAGTGGCATATTCCACCACATATCAATCAAACTACTACATGTTTGATACCCAATACTCATCATCCCTTAACCCCTGGTGATTATAGACCCATAGGGCTTTACAATATTATTTATAAAATAATATCCAAACTATTAGTCATAAGAATGAAACCACTCATGGAGAAAATCATTTCCCCTACTCAAGCGTCCTTTGTCCCGAAAAGATATATTAATGACAATATTGTGGAGGCACATGAATTGATTCATTCGATGAAAAAATCTAGAAAGAAACAAGGATTAGTAGATCTTAAGCTTGATATGTCTAAGGCATTCGACGGAATCGAATGGCCTTTTGTTGACAAAATATTGTTCTCTTTGGGTTTCTGCGAGGAGTGGAGAATAATTATTCAGAAGTGTATTTCAACTATTCAGTATCAGTTCGTCTCAATGGTAACATGTGCAAAGCATATCAACCTACGAGAGGTCTTAGACGGGTTGACCCACTGTCTCCATATTTATTCATCATCTCCATGGAATATTTTACAAGATATTTAATGCATGCTGAGGAAACGGGGTTAGTAAAAGGAATTCAAGCAGGAAGCAAATCGATAACTATCAATCATCTGTTATTTGCATATGATTGTATGTTGTTTTTCCAAGCAACAGACAAGGGTATCAATCATATAAAAGATATATTAAATAATTTTTGTCTTCTGTCAGGTGAAATGATTAATTTCAACAAATCATCGGCATTTATTGCAAGTGACGTTTCTCCTAGTCAAAAAGACTTTATTCAAAAAAGTCTTGAAGTTAAGCAGTTAGTAACATATGATAAATATTTAGGACTTCTAATACTATTGGGAAAGTCTAAAACTAACTGTTTTTCTTCTGTGAAGGATTCATATGAACATAGACTTTAAGGCTGGTGTTCTAAAACTCTTAATTTGGCGGCTAGAACTAATTTAATAAAGTCAGTTCTTAATGCAATGCCAACATATTTTATGAAAAACTTCAAACTTCCCAAGACTATCATTACTAAGTTAGAGTTGATTCAAAGAAAATTCTAGTGGGGTCGTATAAAAAACAAGGGTTTCAATCCTGTTTCTTGGAACTCTCTCCGCATTCCTAAAGAAGAAGGAGGTCTAGCTTTTAGAAATCTTGAATTGTATAATAAGGCTTTAATGATAAAATTGGCATGGAGATTGTGTACAGAAGAGGATAAGCCTTGGAATCAGATTATGAAAGCCAAGTATTCCCCATGCTGCAATTTTCTGCATCTCCAGGAAACACATAATAACATTTCTTGGATCTGGAAGTGACTTGAACTAGGGATAAAATATGTTAGGCAGTTTCATAGATGGGATGTAAGGTGTGGAACAAAAGTTTTGGTTTGGTATGATAAATAGGTTAGAGCAACCACAGTCATCGACTAAAACTAAGATTTTGGAGTAAAAACCAGACGCAGTGGAGAGGGAGTAAAGATCAAAGACCAGAGTAAAACCAAAAACCAAACCATATTTGGTCTTTAGTTTGGTTTTAGTCAGGCATAATTTAAAGTTTAGTTTGAACGGGCGTAAGTTATAGTTTCGCCTGATGGTGGGGCGTAAGTTTAAATTGCGTCTGATGGTCGAATTAAAAAAAAAATGGGGCGCAACTTTAAAGTTCGCCTGATTGGGCCGCAACTTTAAAGTTGCGCCTGATGATTTTTTTTTAGTTTTTGTTCTTTTCCCCGTAGCGTCGCAGCACGGAGTAAACCAATTTTCTTTTACTTTTTTTTTTTTTGGTTTTTGCTCTTTGGTTATACTCCCTCCACTGCAGTTGCTCTTAGAGGACTAAACACACTTATTCCTAAAAAAAACTATTCTGAGTCAATTAGAATAGTTTTTGTTTCAAATTTAATGCTACAGAATCCCAGAAGATGGAATACAAATTTGGTACAAAGAGTTTTCCCAATAGAAACTGCAGACCTTATTCTGAAAATGCCTTTAGTTCAATGTGGTATAGACAAGTTGATCTGGGAATTGAATAGAACAAGAGAATTTACTATAAAATCTACTTACAATGAATTAGTTAGACAATCGAGAAATTCTAATGGGCAACGAAACAATGATATTCCTAGCACAGTCTGTAAAGGTTTGTGGAAAATGAAGGTTCCACATAAAGATAAACTATTCATTTGGAAATTCATTAGAGACATAGTTCCTACAAAAGAAAAACTTCACAAGGTTAGACATGGTATAAATCCACTATGCTCTAGATGCTTGAATGAAGTGAAAACTATACAATATCTGCTAATAGACTGTGATTACTCAAGATCAGTGTGGTTGAATATGAACATAAATGTTTCTTATTTGCAAGAACAACACACTCGGGTTAAAAACTGGTTAGTCTCATGGTTTTCCAAAGTAGATGACAGTTCTTTTGTTTGGGTTTCAACAATTATGATAACTGCTTCGTTCATTTGGAAGAACAGATGCTTGAAAGAGTTCGAAAATAAAAATCAAAATATACACTCGATAGTTTACTCTATAAAACACATGATCAACCAATGTTCAGTTATGAAGAGTCATAATAAGGAATTGCATACCGCTCATTGGTTTCCGCCACCAACTGATGTACTTAAAATCAATATGGATGCTTCTTTTGATGGTAATAATTCTCACATAGGCATTGGTTTAATCATTCGCAACTCTGTAGGAAACTGTGAAGGCATCAGAGGGAGGAATAGACCCGGAACAGGCACAATGTCTAGCCTTAAAATAAGATATCAACTGGGATAGAGAAAAGAAGCAGACTAAAGTTATGTTCGAAGGTGACTGTGTAAATCTTATCAATTCTGTGAGGCAGGCAAAATGTTCTGTTCATTGGATGAACGAAGGAAGTGTATATGAATTAAGACAACTTCTATTATGTTTTTCTTTGTTTGAAGTTAATTATGTTAAAAGACAAGCAAACAATGTATCTCATGTAATAGCTAACAAAGCTAGAACTGGCAAAACGCCTTTTGATTATTCTTGTAACATTCCTGATACTTTCATGGGTGAAATCAGGGGTGATAATAGTAATGCCAGTCTAAGTTACTTGTAATTCTTCCTATTAATAAAGGTTTTCCCTATTTCTCATCCCCATTTTCCCTATTTCCCATCTCCCATAATTCCTATCCCCATTTATTCTAAGTACCACCCATTTTAAATTTCATATATCCTAAATACCATCTCTTTGACTTTTTATTTACACCCAATAGTAAAATCACCTTAAAACTAATCCAATAATGAAAACCAATCACATTTTCATCTCCATCTCCACCACGGACCACAATCTCTTTTACTCCATCTCCATGATTATCACTACCTTCAATGAAAATTGAGGAGGAGGATTGTTGTGTGATATTGTCTAGAGATGGTGGACGAGAGAGACGAGGGCATTATATTTATACTTAAAATTTATTGGAGTATATACTGTCTTCACGGTTTGCACTGTACTGATTCTAATTTTATGTTAGAAAGAATTTGGAAGCATGTGCTTCTAATTGGAGCATCTGTTACTATCTTTTACGATCATCTCAAGTAAACCCTACTGTACTATAATCGGTGTGATTTGATTTTCATATTCTGGCACATGCACGAACAGTTCAAGTGCAATTGGTGTTGTTACTGTAATTAGATGATCAAACATTTTACGTTACCTTGCTCTTGTAATTAATTAAGTTAATTAATCAACTCTAAATCATTGTTCATAAGGTGGGTTCAATTTGGATTAACATAATCCGATTGAATTAGGGATCAGATATTTTCCCCTAGTTTCGATTAATAGTAATGGTTTACTGACGAATTGCCTATAGTACTATAATAATAATTGGAATATAAATGTTAGGGTTTTTAACTTGATCATTTTTTTTGTTTTGCTAAAAGTTAATGGTGTAGTCAAAGTTGATTTGACTTTTAATGGGTGGTACATAGGAAAAATCGAAATTCACAAGTAAATTGATTTTAACAATTGTAAAGGGGATGGGAAATAGGAAAAATGTGGATGGGAAATAGGGAAAACCTTAATAAAAGTAGATGTTTGCATCAAAAAAAAAAAGTGAAATACCGTATGAACTCATTAAATTATAGCTATGCTTCTAAGACTAATTTTGAATCAAGAAAATGTGTTAGTTTTTTATCCCAAAGAAAAAAGAAGGATCTTATAGGACCAGAAGCTAATTTTCTATTGGGATGCATCCCTCATGAAAAGGTTTGGCCAAGTAGATCATCCCACTGGAATCCCTCGATGCAGTTTGTTATTTCCAAGTTCCGACCCTTGCATCCAGCCACATGATATTTCACAACCAATCCAAGAATTATTGTTAAATATTTCTAAGACTTAGCATGTGCATAAAGCCTTTAAACCCCTAGGCGACCCTAGTGGACGAGTTATAGTCTCGTGAGGGCTTACATATAGTTATACCCACAAAACCTACACAAAAACTTCTAAAAACATCAATCTTCCTCCGACGAAGATGATACCGCATCCAATTAGTCCGGGTTATCCTTCGGGATTCTATCGGCCAAGAAGTGATAGCTTGCATCGAATGTGAATGCTCCCCCCTTTACTTCCAAGTAGCGCGCTTTCACGGCTTCGTGCTATAAAAACAAGCTTACATTTGTTAGTGGTGTTTTGTTGGAAGATAACACAACATGGGGTACGTAAAAAAAAACACACAAAATTACTTACAAATTGTGCAATGGACAAGGTGAAGGGGCGAGTGTTAAAAATCCGAGGTTGGAGAGCTAAAAAAGCAAGTATCGCATTTTTGATTACTAGGTGCCTAGCTTGGACTTGTTTAATACTTCTTGCATTAGGATTCCCAAACTCGCCGCTAAATTTGTTGTGTACCCTAGCCCAAAATGTTTTGGAATCCTCCCTTTCGGAGGATTGACGTCTAAGTCGATCTTCCCCATACCAAGCTTTGGTGATTGCCAAATCTTCATTTGAATCAAACGATGCCATTGTTGTTTGTAGAGAGATATTGAGTGAGTTAGATGGAGCGTATGATGATATGAGTATTTATGCAAATAGTTGTGTGTTGTTTTGTAGAGAGAAGTATATGCAAATAGTTGTGTGTTGTTTTGTAGAGAGAAGTAGTGTATTTATAGGATTGTGCCCAAATTTGGCCGTTATAGTGCTCAAGTACAAGTCAATCAATGAAATTGTACTTGACAAAAATTTGAATTTTGATTCCGCCGGCGAGGTACAAGTCAAAACCAGACCGGCAGGGTCTTAAATTTGTTACCATGCCGGTCGTGTAAGATTTTAGGCATCAGGAGAAAAGTTGTTTTGCAACAAAACCGCCGAAACTATATTGGGTCAATACATTGCTGGCTACGATTCAGCCGGAATGGTTATCATTTTGATATATGCCAGCTCTGATAACTACACAATTTCCTTTGTCAGGGCCGGCACTCTGACAGTTCACCACCATGCCGGCCCTGGGACACCCGGCAGGGTAAATTTAAAGACGGGTTCCGGCTTATGCATTAAAATTTTACAAAGCAAAACAAACCATTCATTCAACAACTAGAAATCCAACACTTTTTGTCCAAAATGAAAACACGTCCCATAAACCTTAAAAAAACATTTATCCACACCATTAACTTAAACATTTTTCCACCATAACATAAAGAAATGAACTACGAAAGCATTCATTGACTACGACCACGTCCACGATGAGCACGGCCCCGTTTTGGGGAATTACCTTCACCACCACGACCACTGCTGCTACCTTCACCACCACGAGTCCTCTTTTTATCAGCCTTCATCTTGGCTTGTGCTTCTCTCCTAGATTTTTGTTCAGCCTTTACTTGAGCCTCAAGTTGCTTGAACATTTCATTGGCATCCTCATTGCCAACACTATTAAAATAGTCAATGTGCTTGCTTTGCTCTTTAATCGACAAAGGCTCTCCTTTTTCTCTCGCGCACAACAACACCTTCCAAAAGGTCTTCAAATGCTCCTTCTATTTTCAATTAAACAACAAACAATGAATAGAATGATTCGGTAATGCAATCAATCTTAAAATAGTAAGAGCAACACTAAATATACGTACAAAGAACTTAAGCAATGTTGATGGGTCTTTCGCTTCCAACTTATTCTTTAGAGCCAGTTCTTCAGCAATCATTTTTCTAATCACAGTAGGACGAGCCCATTCCAAGTACCACGCAATGTATTTCTCAGTAGCTTCATGACCGGTGGTCACCTCGTCCAAAAGACTCACATCGATCTGACGGTCATGTCTATTGTCCCAATGTTCTTGAGCCGGCGGTGGAGCATAAGAGACGTTAATTGTTTTTTGGGCTGTGGTGCTCTCATCCCGGTTCACAGTAAAGAACGGCTTATCTTCATCGAAATGAGGTTCTTCTTGGACGTAACCCAATTATCGCATAATCCGACGTGGATCGAACATTGAATATCCTTCAAACACATTCATCAAGGGTCCATAGTATAATGCAACAACTTCATTTCTAGGATGGATTAAACCTTGATTTCTAGCATCCCGATACGGATCAAAAATCACCTCCTCCGCAGTCAATTCGTCGATGGCACTTCGGAGTTTCGTAAGCTGTTGCGGCATTTCCTTATCCTGAGTACCCTTAAAACTGTACCTTTGCGCTCTTGGCCTATTAACCGCAACACTCTCATCCACTTTGATGTAGGAGCTATCTTTGAACAAGGAAGGGAAGTGCTCATATATCCAAAACTATGCAAAAAAAAAAAAAAAATTTAAGTAAGTGCCTTATCTTACGAGAATATTTGGTAATATAAATGTTTTAGATCAAAAATTACCTGGAAGAGACATGTGTTTCCGTTAACCTGCTTAGTGAGTGCCCTAGAACATTTTTTCAACTCATTTTTCAAGAAGGAGACCACCGCAGTACCCCAAGAATACTCACACATCTTATTTAAGGGATCCATTAGTTGCAAGTAACCGGCCTCCACTTGGTTTCCGGAACTATCGGGGAAGATACATTTACCCAGGATGTATAGCAAATAACCGGCCGCGGCAGAATTGATTTGCACCGGGTTCACCATTCCTTCCCTGTCAAGGATTGACTGTGTATCCCATAATGTGTTCCTCAACCTCTTCATATTAAACTTCTTGGTTAGACGACCATCTTTCATGTCAAGAACAACCTCCGTCTGAACCTGATTCCAACCGAACAATTTCTTGCTCAAATCGTAAATCTTCTCGAAAGATATCGAATTATCCATCCCCTCACAGACTTCTTTTCCCTCAACCTCGAGGCCTAGAATTTGTTGAGCATCATCGGGAGTTATCGCCATCTCACCGAACGGGAATAACATGGTATCAGTCTCTCCGTAGAACCTTTCACAGAATGCATAGACGGTAACTTTATCAAGATTAATATTCGAACTCTCAATCGCCGGCATCAACCCAGAGTTCCTCACAATCACTTTCACATCCTCACATTCCTTGTCAATATCCCAAGTATGAGCCACTGAAAACGAAGCTTGGCGCCTCATAAGACGGATGGCATTCTTGTGATCCTAAATACCAAAAAAAAAAAAATATATATACAAAGACTTGACGCAAATTTAATTAAGATAGTTACACACTTGAATAACGAACAAAGACGGATTAAGATTACTTAAAATAGTATTATGGATCGTACATGCCCTTGAGTCTTTGTATCTAAAAAGAACATTGCCACCATCTCTTGGGGTCCCCCTTGGGTCCTCATCTTTTTTCATTTTAACCATCAAGTGTTCGGAAGGCATGTGAGAATTTTGTGGTTTAGTGATCACTCTCTTCCTCGCTCCATTTGAAGTTGACCCTGAAGCTTCGGTGGGTTCAACAACTTGTTCTCCATCTCCTTCTACTTCTTCTTCTTCTTGTTCCTCTTCCTCTTCAACAATTTCCTCTTCGACTGTTTTCTTACCTTTATCTCTATTACCATCATCATCATCATTACCTCTTCCAACAGGTGGCATGTCTTGATTACCATCATCATCATCATCATTGTTGCCTCCTCCAGAAGCCGGAATTATTTCATCAACATCATAATCATCACCTCTTCTACCAGATGGAATTGATTGGTCTTCATCTGGAGTGTCGTCTGAATCACTGGGTTCAGATGGTGGTTCTGGATTATTACTTATAATGATCTTTGTCATTCCCCACTCAACATATGCCCCTCGATGTTTTGAAGACAAGAGTTTATCACCAACACGAGGAGGTTTTGAAGGAGGACTACTAAGAGCAGCTTTCTTCTTTGTCGTTCGCAATCTGAACAAGAATAATTCAGAAAAAAAAATTCAAACGCCGGTAGGGTCTACAAAAACAACCTATCCGGCGGAAACATAGCCGGAAAGGTCGACCAAAATATGCTTACCGGCTAAGCCATACCCGGCAAAGTGTCATCAAAATAGCCATCCGGCCAACAAACAAATTTACACAGTAAATACAAGGAATTTTCACTAAACAGGTCGGCAAGGTCCATTAACCATACATTTCCGGCTGACAAAGCGCCGGCATCATTTTATAAAATACCCTTCCGGGATAAAACATTCTAGGCATCAGGAGACATTCAAAGAAAAGTATCCGGCAGGGTGAAAAACGAATAAAATGCCGGCGTCGTTAAAACTAATATAACGCCGGCAGTTACTTAGTTGAATAACCTGCAGGTGCTGCTAGTAGTAGTTACATAAACCATAGAGCTGGAAGGTTCTTCAAGCTTATACCATTCCGGCCAAACCCTAACTATGAAACCCCGGAAGGGTCGATAAAAAAAACATTGCCGGCGTGGTAACTGCCAATTCACAAATTCGAATTTTTTGACCTAATTTGACATGCAAATATGAAATCGAAGTACTATAGTGAGTTTAAACAAGCCCTTACTTTCTTAAGCGTACCATTTCACGTGTTTCAGCGGGTTCAATTCCTTCTTCTTCAACCGTTTTTTTCTTCACTTTCTTAGCAACCAAACTTGTAATTCCAGGGTTATATTCATTGGGTTTGCGATTAGTTTCTTTTATACAAGTTTCCTTCTTCCGTGGTAGATCCATTGATGAACATTAATCGGAGTTTTCGAATCGACGATGTTAACGAATTGATCGACGAGTTTTGGTGGTGGTGGGGTGATGGAGCCGGTAGGGAAGGGTTGTGGAGGAGAAGAAGAGAAGAAGATGAAATGAAAAGAAAAATTAAAACTGATTTAGGGTAATAGGTTTTTAAAGGATAAGGGTATTTTTGTAACTTACCTATTAGGCCTCCCCCTAAAACCCACAATAAATGTCCCTTTAAAATTGGGTATACCCAATTAATCTGGGTATACCCCAATCAAGCCAGGATATATATACCCAAATAATTAATACACCACAAGCAGAAACTTTTTTAAAATTTGCCTAAATTTGGATTCTAGATTTATTTTTTTTTAAAATTTGCTCTTTGCTGTCAAAAATAAAATAAAAAATTAATACACAACAAGCAGTTGGCACTATATGAGCACTATATGAGTCAAGCATATATTGTTAGATTCTGGAGTGCATTTGTATAAAAATGTACAGATATAGTTTCATTAATTTTTCTCTTTTTCTTGTTGGATTTTTCGGAATTAATTAAACGTTTACGGCTTATTTATTTGTATTCACTCTTCGATTATATGCTTATAACTTTGCATTATTATTAATACTTCCTTTAACTATAGCCCATGTATTAATTAACTATAATCCAAAAGTTTAAGTTCAAATGAAAAATCAAACAAGTCTTAGTTTTTATTAACAATTATACTTAAGTTATTCTTCTTACTCAAAATCAAATCAAATCTCAACTTATTTATTTTAATCACACTTCAAATTAATTGTAATTTTTCTTTCGGTATTCTTACAAATTGATCAATATAAACCCTATTTCTTACTTTTCTGCCGAAACAAAATAATTCCTATGTTCTCTAAAAATAATATTTTTTTCAATCACGATTACATTAAAATTGATCGGGATGCATATTCTAATTGTCCCCTTAAAAAATTTCCACAACAACATCAATTTAATGAAATTGACTAAGGTTTGATTATTTTCCTATGACCTTTCTCCAATAAATGCGTCCATAAACATAATCTATAATTAATATATAGAAGATAGATTTAGTTTTCTCAATCATATGTTGATTATTCTACAAAAATTAATTACGTCAAATAACTTATTTAAAATTTAAGTTTTAAAAATTAGATAATTAATATCTTATTTTTTGTTGTTGATTTAGAGATTATTTGGGATATATATATATATGATTCAGGAGAATCAAAGGTGAGAATGATAGAGAAAGAGACGAGTTTCTTATTGTCCGTCATCACTTGTTTATCCATGAAAGTCTAGCAAAGACTCAAGGAGGAAGACGGCGAGAGTTCTGAATAATGAGTTTAGACCTAATCCCTTTTGTTTTATTATTCGAGCAGTTAATCAGTATTTTTGTGATCTTTTTGATTAAAAAAAAAAGAGTATTTTGGTGACTGCTTTTCTCTTAGAAGAGAACATATCGTGATGTAGACGATAAGTGACGTCGATGGTAAAATTTGATTATCGAATTTGGCTTTGATGAGCTATATCCGCAAATTTAACATATTAAGGATTAGATATTTAACTGATGGATGTAAAGAGATCAACGGCTGAAATATTAAGTTAGAAAATTAAGTTAGGGATCCACCTTATTTATATTAGCTCTAATTTTTCAATTTTTTTGTTTTCAATTTGGATGTGAACTACGGGTATCACTGTAAATCTTGTTGCAATCATGCTTGATTTGATCTAAAAGACTTTACTCTCCTGATCTTGTTTTTCAGGGTAAGAAAATTTATTTGGTTATGATTTTTTCCTTTTCAGAAAACTTACGCAAGTCCTGCTTTTGATTCTTATCAAACAATCTTTAGGTGTAATGGTTTTTTTATTGCAAGGGGATTTCAATTTAGAATACTTTTGTAGCCCTATTTATTCACTAATGGTTAAATGAAAAAAACAAAACCGATAAATTCAAACACTTTTTGGCAATTTTCACCCTCGCTACAAGAAGGCTAATTTCCTTATATAATAGAATAGATGCGATCCATGCCGGTGAATCGACGTAGAGACACCAGGTTCCCGTGACCTTTTCTCAAGGGGTGCCTGAATCACACCGTCGAACTGAACTTTTTGAATGGTGTATCGTGTTTACCAACGAAAATGGGTTCATATCGGAATTAAATTAACTCCTTCCTGAATGTTGACACACGTTTGGAAACAACTTCCTTACAACTTTTCCACCTTCCATTAGTTTTTTTTTTTTTTTTTTTTTTTTGAAGACAAAAGATTTGTGCCTAATAATTTTTATTATGAAATTTTGGTTATATGACTAATTACATCAAAAATAAAACAGTAACATCGCATTAGTCTCTCCAATGGTAAGACACACTTCGAATTTCGTGCAAATGGTTGACATTTACAGTCTGCCCTTTAAGAAAATGTGACTGTTCACAATCTTAATTCCCCGACCTTATACATGCTCACAGTATGACACTTATTTAAATCATGAACCATAATTAATTTGACATCTAAATTCATGATGCCTTGAATACTTTGCTGTATTCAAAATTAGAGTGAGATGATTGTTAATTAATCATTAATGATCGGTAACGCAACCTTTTTTTTTTATGCCAAAGATGAACTTTATTAACTAGAAGAGATTATATTGTTCCCAATCAAAAGACTCTAATAATATCGGGTTTATCTAACCATACCATTATTCTATACTTTCATAACTGTCTAGTGTTTATTACAATTGAATTTAAATGACAAGTCCAATGAGGAATACTTTTCAAATGTCAATGGCATCAATCAATGTTCTCATTTTCCCAAGCCATCAAAGCTTTCTTACAATGTAGCTTTCAATTCGTAAGTCCTAGCTCTCAAAACTACATGAGCAGTGTTGGTGGTGTTTGCTCCATTTAACAAATTTTCCTCGAAAAACGCTAGATATTCCTCATGTCTGAGTCTTTTACTCCCGCATAGCACTTAGCCGAGCATCCCCACCAGCTCCCTCGCAAAATCACGCTACACCAAAGCAATTCCCTGTTAGTTTTGTGTTTTTACCAAGATGCACTACTTAACATAAAAAAGTAAGGTGACATGTAGGAGCCCAATGCAACATATGTTAGCTGCAGAAGACTATCCACAACTCTATGTTGTTGCTTCATGTAAAGACCCCAATAAAGACACAAATCTCATAGATTTTCTCAAGCGACTTCTACAGATTAGCCTCTTTTTTGAAATGAACTTATCTTCCGCTAATAATGAATTAAGATACTATCATTACCAATTTCAGCCAATTTTCACTTAGTATTTTGACGCATCGCTTCACCCTAAGATTCAAAAAAAAGTAACAATGTTGATGTGTAATTCGTGATAAAACATCCTAACCTCCCTGTATGATCATCCATAATGCGCTTCAGAAAAAGGGCAAAGTAAACAAGACATGTATGGTTTTCAAAGATGCTGGTTGTGTAAAGGGGAAAACGTTGTTGATGTAATCTACAAGACCTGTGAGAGTCTCACATTTAAAATATCATATAGACATTTCACCAGAATAGTGTAACTCTGTGCCAAATTTGGATAAAATCATAACTCCTTTCCATTGTATTTCAAGACTCGAATCTTCACGTACACCACCGTATCCCAAAGTTAATTCATGCAGTTTATTATGGTTTCCATTTTAAGCCTGGCACCCATTCCTTGTGAGGTTCAAATTAACTTATCCTCCCATGTTGTAGGAAGTCGATCCAAGGATTAACGGCGCTTCTCGCTCAAATAATTGATGAACCAAAATGGAGTTCCACCGATTGTCTTCCCGAGTTATCAATTCATGCACCCACATATAGTTTTTGACCGTGAATCGCATCCGTTCTGGTATTGGAGGCTCACCATCCCTATGATCCAGACATCTAACCATATTTTGATTTTAGTACTGGCCCAACCCTCCATCGACTCATAGCATTGATGAAAGGAATTTCTCTAAATCTCTTTCCATGCCCACTTTAATTAGCTTATTTTGTAGCTAGCATGAATAATAGTCGAGGGAAGGGAAATACTTAGTCGCATAGCTTTTACCCATGGTTCATCCTCGTATTGGTACAGATCCTCCACGTTGCTCTAACTAAAAAAAGATTGGTTCAAAACTTTAGATC
>JAJJWX010003257.1:0-28039 GCA_023529315.1 Papaver bracteatum
TTTGTGGACCAATAAAGCCAAGCTCGTATGGTGGAAATAACTATTTCCTCATATTTGTCGATGACTTTAGTCTAAAGACATGGGTTTATTTCTTGAAACAAAAATCGGAGGTTTTCTCCAATTTCAAGAAATTTAAATCCCTTGTGGAGAAAGAAAGTGGCATTGAAATTGTGGCTATGAGATCAGACAGAGGAGGTGAATTTACTTCGAAGGAGTTCGAGGCTTACTGCGAAGACAATGAAATCCGTCGGCCTCTTACGGTTCCATATACACCTCAACAAAATGGAGTTGCCGAAAGGAGAAACAAAACAATTCTCAACATGGCCCGGAGTATGCTGAAGACAAAGAGAGTGCCCAGGGAGTTTTGGGCAGAAGCGGTTGACTGTGCGGTTTACCTGATAAAGCGATGTCCTACAAAAAGCGTGTGGAACATGACTCCTTTAGAAGCATGGAGTGGAGTGAAACCCGGCGTCTCACATTTACGAGTATTCGGAAGTATCGCATATGCTCATGTGCCGAGTCAGCTGAGAACAAAATTGGATGACAGGAGTGTCAAGTACATATTTATCGGTTATGACTCTCGATCCAAAGGATATAAGTTGTACGATCCAATCAATATAAAGGTCGTCACAATCAGAGATGTGGAGTTCGATGAAGAAGGCATCTGGGATTTTGGTGTTCAAGAAAAGGACTATAATTTCTTTCCCATATTAGAAGAAGAAGAAGAACAACCACCAGTACTAGAATCTCTAACAAATTCACCACCTCCATCTCCTCCAGCAGTGCATCATGATGATCCATCATCAGCAGATGAGAGCTCTAGCGAAAGACCCTTACGGACGAGGAGTTTAACTGATATCTACGGAGATAATGTATCTCTTTTTTGTCTCTTTGCAGAAAGCGAACCAATAAATTTTGAAGAAGCCGTCAAAAGCGAGAAATGGAGAAAGGCGATGGATGAAGAAATCAAGGCTATTGAGAAGAACAGTATTTGGGAGCTTGTAACACTTCCAAAAGGACAAAGAGCAATTAGAGTAAAGTGGGTGTACAAAGCCAAGAAAAATGCTAAAGGAGAAGTTGAAAGATACAAGGCAAGATTGGTTGTAAAAGGCTACAACCAAAGAGAGGGAATCGATTATGATGAGGTATTTGCTCTTGTTGCTCGTCTTGAAACTATAAGATTAATTATTTCTCTAGCTGCCCAAAATAAATGGAAAGTCCATCAAATGGACGTCAAGCCTGCCTTTCTAAATGGTCATCTTGAAGAGACGGTATACGTCGAGCATCCGCAGGGGTACGAAGCCAGAGGACATGGAGACAAAGTGATTAAGTTAAAAAAGGCTTTATACGGCTTAAAACAGGCACCAAGGGCGTGGTACAACAGAATCGACAAGTACTTCCAAGAAAATAATTTTAGTAAATACCCACATGAACATGCTCTCTATGTGAAGGTGAATGAAAAAGGAGATATGTTGCTCGTCTGCCTATATGTGGACGATTTAATCTTCACCGGCAATAACCCAATAATGTTCGAAGAATTCAAGAAAGCGATGACTAGAGAATTTGAGATGACAAACATTGGTCTTATGTCATACTATCTCGGCAATTACTCCTGTGGAATGCGGAATCAAGCTATCAAAGATTGATGGAGGCGAGAAGGTCAATCCAACATTTTACAAGAGTCTTGTTGGGAGCTTGAGATACTTAACTTGTACAAGGCCAGATATTCTCTATCCAGTAGGGATAATCAGTCGCTACATGGAAGCACCTACGACTACCCACATGAAGGCTGCCAAGAGAATTTTGCGCTACTTAAAAGGTACGCTTGATTTTGGCTTATTTTACTCGTCGTCAGACAAGTACAAACTCGTTGGATATAGTGATAGTGATTGGGCCGGAGATTTAGATGAAAGAAAAAGTACTACTGGATTTGTATTTTTCCTCGGAGATACGGGCTTCACTTGGAGTTCGAAGAAGCAACCTATCGTCACACTCTCCACTTGCGAAGCTGAGTACGTCGCAGCAACATCGTGTGTTTGTCATGCAATATGGTTAAGGAGGTTAATGAAGGAGCTTAAAATGGAACAGGAAGAACCGACTACAATATTTGTGGACAACAAGTCAGCAATGACTTTAGCAAAGAATCCAGTGTTCCACAACCGCAACAAGCACATTGATACACGGTACCATTTTATCCGAGAGTGCATATCGGAGAATAAGGTACAACTGAAATACACAAAGTCTCAAGATCAAGTTGCGGATATATTCATGAAACCATTAAAGCACGAGGTCTTCGTCAAATTACGAGAGATTCTTGGGAGTTACTGCAAATCAAGTTTAAGGGGCTGTTAAAATAGTAAAATTGATTTAATTAAAATTAGAAAAATCTAGAAAAGTGGAGATTTATCCAATGAGTCGGTTAGCTAGATAAATATCTAGAGTATGTCTAAATTTATCTAAAGTTAGTCAAAGTTGGACAAAGAAAATAAAAATGGATAAGTACTATACAATATTCTAGAGTAGGGAGCTAGGAAGATAAAGATAATCCTAGAACTATTGAAGTTCGGTTGTCTCACTCTATAAATAGGTAGGTAATGCAAACAAATGAAGGTGTAATCGAGAGAGAAAAAAAACAGAAAAAGAAGAAAGTTAGTGAGTAATCAAGTTAGTGGAGTGAGAACCAAAAGGTGTGGTGTAGGTTTATTAACAACCACTTGAGTGAAAGTGAGTAAGTGATCAGCGTACAAGCTTTGAAAATCAATAAAAATTTGTTTTTCATTCAACTTTAGTGGAGTGCCTAGTGAGGAACCGAGTAGGTTCTAAACATTTCCTAATTATTCTAATACCCGTTTTAGTCATTAACTCCAAACTCATTTCCATCATGGTTAAACCAGATACCTATATAGTAGTACCGAGACAAACCTGGGGTGAAGAAACCCATTCTGAAGGTGCCATTTTTGGATGTAATTGTTCGCAAATCTCTCACCTGTGGAGATGGTATCATCTGCAATTGAATTTTGCGGTTTATTGGACAGGACAAGAACGAAAACTAGAACAGAAAAATACCACATTTTAGCATCCGCATCCATTTATGCATATGCAAAATTCAGGCGAACTCAGAAATTTATTTATTTCATAGCAATTAACAAATCAATAAAATATCAAAATAAAATCAACTTAAATGAGCATTTACTCTTTTCTTGACTCGCTTAATTGTGAGTCAGTCAATCATTCATGTTTGTGGTTGTCCTTGTGGTATGTAAAATTTGTACGTATATAGAAATGAAGACCCAATTTCTAGAGAACAAGTCTTTGGTGGGACAAAGTAATAGGCATACCAAGGCATAAGAAGTTCATACCCCTTCCTCCATTTGTTTTCATCTTCTTCTTCGTCTTCTTCTTTGAGAGGAGAAGTTATAATGGAAGTCAATCCATTGAATGGTCTATGTGTCTCTCATCGCCTGGAAGGGGTATCTTCCGTTAGGGTTTCCTCGCAAAACCAAAATACCATTCATAACTCATTCTCTTTGTTGATACTTGATAGGAGAATTGCTTCTGCTTCTCAACAAGCAGAAGAACCTCTAGGAAGTTCAAAGCCAAGAGAAGTCTGAATGGAAAACAACTAACAAAAATGACTTTTAGTAGAACACTCGCAGTGCACATTAGAAAACTGAACAAACAAAGAAATTCTTGTTTTGGTTCACAGTGCACATTTGATAAGACCAACTTGAATGAGCATTTACTCTTTCCTTGACTTGCTTGATTACATGTTATCAGTCAATTTTTGCGGTTGTGTACATATAATGAAAGGGTCTCTGGTAGATACAAGATTGCATTGCATAATTCAATGAAGACCCAACCCATCCATCTATGCACAAGCAAAGGTGAGGCAAACCCAGCAGCCAGTTGATTAAATTTCAACTGGAAGAGGCATTTACTTGCTTAATAATAAAATCCATCAGCAGTCATCGTTTAATTTGTGGTTGTGCTTCTTTAATTTATAGTTACCGGTAAATGAAAGAGGGTCTCTAGTAGTTACAAGATCGAATTTCATAGTTCAATGAAACTTAGTGTCCATTGTAAAACAAGGTTTTAGTGGGACATAGTAATATACATACCTGAAAAGGTTTTAGTTCATTCAATTGGCTTCTTTCCTCAATTTGTGTTTGCTTCTTTTTAGCTACAACAATTGCAAGCTGTCTGCATAAGAAGAAGGATCCTTAGTTGAATTACAGAGAGAACCATCATATGGATATAATAAAAAAATCCTTGAAAAGATTATAGATTAATTGAAATCAAGTTTGAGCACTTACTGCAAATCAGTCTATCCATGACAGGAAGAAAAATTAAAATAGAAAGAATACTTAATCTTCTTATTCTGCTGCTGCTTTGTTGAGAAGAGAAGTCATGATACAAAACCAAACTTTCATCCATAACTCCCTCTTCGTTGAGAGGAGAATTGCTTCTGCTTCTCAAGCAGTATAACAACCTCTAAGAAGTTGCAAGCCAAGAGAATTCTGGATGGAAGCAAACAACTAAATCAAAAAACCGATACCAGAACAGACATTTCATCAAACACTCAGGGTGCACCTTATTTGGATCAATGAAATCAATCTTCACTAATTTACAGATCTTCAATTCATTGAGTTAGAAAGATAGGTTTGGTAGAATATCTTCCACAGATTAATTGTGGAGACGAAGGCTTTATTTATATCAAGACTTAATACAATTTGTTACAGAATTTTAAGATCTTGACTAACTAATTGAGACCGAGTTTAAAGCTAACTTAAATAGCTAAATACAAGGCTTATTTTAAACAGCAGATTATTCTCCTCTGACCGACGAATTATTCTCCATAAGACTATGCATGCCGAGAGTCTTCAGCAAGACTATCAGTTGTGCTAACACCTCCCCTTAAGTTGTACTGCAGTTTACGAATGTGCAACTTGGACCGTAGAATTTGAAATCTAGGTGAAGCAAGACCCTTAGTAAAGATGTCATCTAGCTAATCTTTTGAACTGATGAATTTCACCTGCAAGGTTTTACTAGCCACCCTCTCTCTGACGAAATGGTAATCTATTTCGATGTGTTTTGTACGAGCATGAAACACTGGATTAGCAGTAAGATACGTGGCCCCCAAGTTATCACACCACAATATAGGTGCCGAGATGGATATACCCAGTTCATTCAACAATGAATGTATCCATATCAATTCTGACGTTGCAATAGCTATGCCTCTATACTCAGCTTCAGTGCTGGACTTGGACATTGTCTTTTGCTTTCTTGCACTCCACAATATTAAATTACCACCAAAGTAGACACAGTAACCACTTGTAGAACTACGATCATCTAAACACCCAGCCCAGTCCGCATCAGAATAGGCTTATAGAGTGAAGTCACGAAAAGCTTTGAGATGTAGACCATAGTCGACAATGCTCTTGAGATAGCGGAGAATACGTTTAACTAGCTCCCAATGTTCTATATAGGGGTCGTGCATATACTGACATACCTTATTAACATCCACTGAAATATCCGGTCTAGTATGGTGCAGGTATTGAAGAGCTCCAACAAAGCTTCGATATAGAGTAGGTTCTGCAAATCTTTCACTGCCTTGTTGTCTTTGCCTCAAGTTAGGTACCATTGGTGTGCTAACCGGTTTGACTCCATCTAGTTTAGTTTTCTTCAGAAGATCAGTGACATACTTCCTCTGTGTCAGAACTAGTTCACCATCTTTCCGGATAACTTCAATCCCCAAGAAAAAACTTAAGTCACCCATATCCTTAATCGCAAATTCTGCTCCAAGATCTTGTATCAGTTTGGTTAAACCTGTTGCGTTAGACCCTGTGATAATAATATCATCAAAATAAACAAGAACATAAGTAATAGAAGCTTTTGTTTTCAGTACAAAAAAAGAAGTCTCTGCCACTGAGCCTTTGAAACCTAGTTGAAGTAAGTAGGTGCTTAATCTTGAAAACCACGCACGCGGCACTTGTTTGATTCCATGTAAGGACTTGTGCAGTTTACACACATGATTAGGATAATTAGGATCCACATAGCCTGCCAGTTGCTCATGTAAACAGTTTCTTCAAGCTTGCCATGAAGGAAAGCATTCTCTACATATAGCTGTTTTATCGGCCAATTGTTCATCACTGCAATGGACAGAACAAGTCGAATAGTACAAGGCTTAATAACAGGGCTAAATGTTTCCCCATAATATACACCTTCTTGTTGGTTAAACCCCTTTGCAACTAGCCGTCCTTTGCGATGTTCAATGCTGCCATCAGGATTTTGTTTCACACGAAACACCCACTTAGAGCCAACAACATTCATTCCTGGATCATATTTTACCAGTGAATATGTACCATTGCGAATTAGAGCATTTATTTGATCATCCATAGGTTTTCTCCACTTCGGATTCTTGGTCGCCTCCGAGTAACATGTAGGCTCCATAAAATTTGAATCTTCGAGAGGGTGTTTTGTAGCAGTTCAACACAGCTTCTGTACAGGCTTGCTGATTCTAGATTTTGAACATGTCTACATGGGATGAGAAACTTGCTCTGCACGTGAAGATTGCGTATCTGACTCATCATGTTGTACTGTTCTCGAAACTGATGCAGCTGAGTTATCTAGTGACACAGTATGCAGTGGAAGAGACGAATCTGGTGACGCACCAGAAATACCAGGTTGCTCCATAGTAATTAGAAGTGATAGTGACGTCGGCAGTGCTGGAGATGTAGAGGCAATAAATTTCTTTGTATATGGTAATTCTCTATTCCAAAAAGGAGGAGATAAAAGAACACTAGTATCAGATGGCAGTATACCTGGAGTCGTGCACGGTACTTGTTGATGCTTTGGCATGAATGGAAAGGAATTTTCTTCAAACCGCACATGACGTGTGATATATACCCTGCCAGTTTCCTAGTGCAAACAAAGATATTCCTTATGCGCACTGATATATCCGATAAATACACAGGGTAATGAATGAGGCTTAAGTTTGTTGGAGTTATAGGACCTAAGACAGGGATATTCTAGACAGCCAAAAACTCTTAAGAAAGTGTAATCTGCTTTTTTGTTAAAAAGAAGCTCCAATGGAGTTTTGATTTCAATTTTTTATTTGGGAAGACGATTAATTAAGTAGCAGGCTGTGGTAAATGCATCAGACAAAAAGGAGTAAGACATATGTGATTGAAATAAGAGTACTAACACTGATTCTGTTACATGACGAATGCGTCTCTCTGCAATGCCATTTTTTGGTGATGTATGATGTATGAGGACATGAGATTTTGTTACACTGATTCTTATTATCAGTCAGATTTTCTATTTGCATGCGGAAGTGAATAAAAGTTTGTAAGGCATCTGAACGCTGAACTAGTGGAAATACCCATGTAAAATGTGAGTAAAAATTTATTATTAACATGTAATATCGAAAACCAGATCTTGATAGTTTATGAGATACCCAAATATCAGAAATAATGAAACTCAAAGGTTTTTCATAATTTGTACTGCTAAGAGAAAAAGGTAGTTTTTTGTTTTTGCTAACATGACATGAGTTGCAAAAATCAAACTGTTTATTTGAGACTGGTAAAGAAAACCTATTGCAAATGCTAGAGACAGTACGGAGCATTGGTTGACCCGTACGTTGATGACAAATTGGTATGGAGCTTGTGGCTTCTCTCGTTTTTCAAGCTTATCCAGGCCTTCAAATATGTATAGTCCATTCCTATTCATCCCTCGCAGCAGCACCATTCCCATGAGCTTGTCCTTTACAGAAAAATGAGTGGTGTGAAACTCAAAGAAAACCTCATTTTCATTACAGAATTGAGAGACAGACAACAAGTTTTTCTTAATCTGAGGAACATGGAAGATATTATTTAAACTGAACTGACGTGAGTTATGTGTGAAAGTTGCATTACCAACATGATCAATGTTTAAGGCATTTCCATTACCAACTTGCACTTGCTCAGTGCCATCGTATTCATGTGGAATGGTGAGATTCCTCAAATATATTGTCATATGATGAGTATCCCCAGTGTTTGTCACCCACTCATTGTTTGCATCACCACTAGGTAGAGATATGTATTCAGCAGGAGGATGGCGTTGGTTGGTATTATATTTTTCATATCTAAACCAATATCTGTTATCCTGATGATTGTCTTTTTTGCATATTTGGCAAGGTTTTTCAAACTTCTTTCGAGCAGGCTGATTGCGACATTGGAAAGTATTGTTCTGCAACTGATTATACCCTCGGTTCTGCTTATTATAGCTCCATGCTCCAGATCGACTAGATGATGCTGCACTAGTGTTTGCAACATTGGATATAGGTTGTTGCATTTATGATAGTTGTTGTTCTAGTCGCATATCAAAGCTTAGAAGGTGAGAATAGAATGTTTCCATCTCCATATTATTAACAGTTCCTAGTGCAGTGACAATGGGATCATAGGACTGATTTAGTCCATTGCAAATCGATTGTTTCTTCTCATCATCAGTGGTATTATACCCTGATGCTTCAAGTTGATCAAAGAGATTTTTAGCATCATTCAAAAACTTTTTTAAAGATTTGTTACCTTTGCTCAGGCAGTGAAGCTGTTTCTTTAAGTTCATTAGATGAACTTTTGTTTTCGGGGTAAAGTACCCCACAAGCTTTTCCCAGACTTGTTTGGCAGTATCAAGTCCCCTCTCATGGAAGAGAACTTCTGGAGTTAATGTTGAATTTAACCATCCAACTAGTAGAAAATCTTGTGCTTCATATTCTTTGTATGCTGGGTTTACAGCTTCTGAATTTGGGAGTGTTCTAGCTGGTATTTCTTCTGTTCCATCAATAAAACCTTGTAAACCATATCCTTTCAGGAAAGGATTAAATTGAGTCTTCCAAAGGGAATAGTTCGTTTCAGTGAGTTTGAGAGTAACAAGGTGATGGATCTGGATACTCCTTAGATTATTGGTATTGGTATTGTTGTTCTGGTTTCCTAACATTGTGTTTTTAGGGTTTTTCTTTTTTTTCTTTTGTGTTTGTAGAAGCGTAGACAGGATCGCAGGATGATACCAAGTTAGAAAAATAGTTTTGGTAGAATATCTTCCATAGATTAATTGTGGAGACGAAGGCTTTATTTATATCAAGACTTAATACAATTTGTTACAGAATTTTAAGATCTTGACTAACTGATTGAGACCGAGTTTAAAGCTAACTTAAATAGCTAAATACAAGGATTATTTTAAACAACAGATTATTCTCCCCTGACTGAGGAATTATTCTCCATAACACTATGCACGCCGAGAGTCTTCAGCAAGACTATCAGTTGTGCTAACACATTGAATTTGGAAAAGTCTTCCAAAATTAAAAATTTACAGGCTCCCAAACACATTACTTTACTAAAATTAACTAATTCAATGTATTTAATAATTTTGACAGTAGATGCAGTAACTCCAACTTTTCATCAGAATCTACGATTAACCTTAAGTCTGATATTTCATGTTCTTCTGTCACCATCTGATTGCTGTTTTGAATTAAACATAACATCCTCGACATAAACTGTTCATGTAAGTATTCCATGATATTGACTCTTGCTGCGACCGAGGAACAACCGATTGGATCTTGAGATGGATTTTTGAGACACCCTCCAATTGAAAATGGAGATTCTAATCATTTGAGGGAAGGGAGGTCGTTCAATGAAACCAGGATAACAATCACTTCAATCCAATTACAAGATGTCAAGAGGTCACCAGTACCCTAGACTCATGACATCCCATATTTGATTCTATACTACTTGAAATTGAGAGGAGATATCATAATGCTAATATTTTTTTGTTTGTTGTTGATGGTGATCATATATATAAAAAGCCATGATCTAAAGGAAGTTGGATCTGAAGTTGTTGTGTGCTTAAGACGGCCTAACGAAGTTGGATCCGAAGATGTGTGTTTGAAACGGCCAGCAACACGGGAACAGAAGGGGAGAGGCACTAAAGAGGAAAATTGTAGGTTTAAATATATTATTACACTTTGGTTACACCTGGTGAATAATTTGTTCTATCCAAATATTTGGTTATACCCGGCAAATTTTGATCATTTATGCAGCATATATTTTTTGGTTAAAGAGGAAAATTGTGTGTGTGTTTTTTTTACATAAAAAAAAAAGAAAAATACCCTCTAACATTACATTTCATAGTTTTTTACCAAGATCGGATTGAGATTCACCAAGGAACGGGTTCATTAAAAAACTGATAATTAAAAGCATTAAGCAAGCCTCCTAGATCATTTCATGTCCATTTGTGTTGGAGGTTATAAATATTACAAAAAGCTGCAATGTGGGCTGCTCAAATTATATTTAATCTATCGCAAAAATAAGTTCTGAAATTTTAAAGTTCACTACTTCACGACATGATACTTTGGAAATCATTACTAATAGAAAATCTCAGTTTTCTTGCTTGATTATACATTCCTTTAAGCAGCAACAAAGTAGGCATTGAATCACTCTGAAAAGTTACTTCATGACCACTCCATTATGTTTCCCACCGAAAAGAAATTTCAGCACCTTTCTTCTCTAGATCTTCTCTGTTGGTACAATTGCAGGTAATCCCCCTAGATTCAATTGTGTACCTTGCAAAATCAGTTAAAGTTAATCCAATGCTTGACGAAGAAATAGGATCTATCATGGACAGAGAAATGTTTATAGTGTAACACATTTTTTCTTCCATAAATCTGTTCTCCAGAGTACATATATCAATGCATTCATCATACATTGGGTTATAATATAAAGTTCGAAATAAATTGTATCTTGGGTTATTAATGGTAGTGACACTATTTATGAATTTTACTATAGTGTTAGCCGTAGTTGCACTATTCTGTTTTTCCTTTCTAAAAACCCAATTGCATCTAGCTTTCCATATGTGCCATGTTATAATACTACAGAACTCAACCCACTGCATTATATAACCATTTTTGTAAGTATTAGAGAACCAAGAGTTAAGCCATTCATTAAAAGTACTATTGTTTTCCACTACATAATCCATATTAAAATTCAAGTGCAGCCAAACCTGTTTTACAAAGTTGCAATTCATAAATAAATGAGTCATAGTTTCCTCGCCAGTATTGCAAAGAGTGCACCTGGTATTTATATGGGGCAAGACTGCAGCCATCCTCATGATGTTTGAGAGAATAACATGTGCCGATTTCCATATAAAGGTTCAGGGTTCAAGTTCCAAATTAGAATCCATCTCCATTATCATTTTCAGAAATATTGATTTGGTTGTACATTTTCAAAAATATTGATTTGGTTGTACATTGATTTCACCATGAAATTACCTTTAGTGTTTAGAGACCATTGAGCTCTATATTCTATATTAATTGCTGGAATTCTTATTTTCATATATGATTGATCTTGTTTTGGTTAAAACAACTTCTCAGTTTAGTGATACAATTAAGCAATTCAATCACTAAGCTACTCATTCCTAGCTTTCGCTGCACCATTATGATAAATCTTCAAGGATGTCAATTGGGATGAGATGACAGCTCAATAGAATGTACTCCCAATCTCAAAACATGCATAACAACGTCAATGAGTCAAATAACATACAACACGAGCATACGACATAATTTCGAGAAAATCACTAATATAGAGACTTACTCAACATGATTACCACACAAGTGCATTTGTTTAATCATGAATTCACAATACAAATATTGTTTCTAACAACTCATCTTAAGATTTCAAAACAAGACTTCACAATATTAATATTAGTACAACAAATCATCCTCAATCATGAGTTCATAATACCAATAATACTTTCAGCAATTCATACAATTAGATTTCACAATTGAGTTTATAACAACAATAATAATTTCGACAAATCTACCAATTTAGGTTTTAACAATTGAGTTCATGGTACGAATGTCCTTGGTTCGTACACCCACCTATCGTTTATCGGCACGGACAACATCCATCGATGGTCAGGAACAAAAGTTCCTATGGAGATCATACCCATTTGCTCTCGGGGATCATTACCCGCCGTTAGCATGAAATAATATTTCATATAACGGAAAAATATGAACTCATTTCATTTTCAAAATATATTTTATACACAACACAAGCAACCATGGCTTAAGAACATGAATTTCTTTCAAGCATTTATGCAAACAAGTTAACCGCAGCCATATTATATTATATATTTTATGGTGATAAATTTATCTGATCATCCTCAAAAGTTACATGAACATTCTTGACACATTCATACATAACATATCCAAAATTCACACCAAACCATCGGTTCAAACAAAATATATTGAATTTCTAATGGAATCCTAAAAAATGGGCAGATTGCATGTCATTGCAAAACAATTCATGATAAATTCATAAAAATCTTAAATTGACCCAATCCAAAGCAAAATGAAATATAAGAAGCTTATCTACAACTTTTATTAAGTCCTCAAATCATTTTAACATAATTAAGACTTCCTAAGAACATCAAAATCACATCCAGGAGAAACTGTCCAGAAATTCAGAAAATATCACCCAAATTCAAACAAACATTCAACGGTGAATATATGGTGGAATACTATCAAATTTTAACTAGTGATACCCAATCATGTTATATACCTATATTAGAAATCTGATCATCAATAATATGCATCAAATTAAATAGACAAATTTTAGAACCCTAATAATATAAGAATAAACAAAATTGAAATCAAAGTATAACAAGGAAAAACACAAAGAGAAAGGGATTAAACATTCTACCTTTTATTAGCTATAGTCTCCTCTAAGTTCTCCATAGAATTCTTCTCTAAATACCTAGCTTCATATCTTTCTTCTTCTCCTTAACCTTATGTTTTCTAACTTATAAAATTTCTTTTCTAAACTATTTTATTTAGGTATCTTTTCATTTCCTTTTTCTTTTATTTATTATTGATTATTTTATTTCCACCCTAACTTGTATTCTTTCTAGTTCAATCCACCCACTTAGGCTAAGGCTAAGGGAAAACAAACTAAGCCACAAGGTTAACTAATCTGGGTATAACCCGATCCGAAACAATAGCTAAAAATACAGGGTATTACAACCGGTGCATGTACATGTACTTGTACCTGTACTCATACTAGTTATACAGCTCCGGTTCTAGCCGGGACTGGGTTTTACCCATACTTCAATGGAACAAAATAAAATTCACTTCAGTATCAAACATTTTCAAGAAACCCAAGGATCGGAATCCATGTTACAAAATCAATTAGTGGTTCTTAAGAAACTGAATATATATACAATAAACTAATTGTTTGCATAGAGACTTAAATAGAAATTGAACTGAGATATAAACAGAAATTGATCTAACATATATCTCAGCAACACAATCAATTCGAACTCATCTCTACCTATAACTCCAGAGCCATCTTCAATGTCTCTATACAACCAAAATCCCGGGAAAAATCTTAATCCATCCATAGCTTCTTACTCAGGAACCCTAGTTTCTGATTTGGTTAAGATCAAACGAACCCTAATTTCTCAATTTCACAACTAAACACAAATTAAATCTCCATATAAACGATTCGACTTCAATACAACAAACCCATTTAAGATTCATTGGTTCTTATTCAGTTTTACTCAAAATAAATTCAAACTACAAGAACCCAAAATTACCTTTCTCTGATTCTTCCCAAAACAGCTTCATAACTTCGATTGAACATTTACCCATGATTCCTATTCTAACCGCAGTTATATATTGTAACGACGCTAAAATTTTCCTTGGGCTTTGAATCGGGCATAACCCATTTGGCCATAATTGTGTAGTGAGCGCATGCGATCCTAATACCCGGATGCCTATAACAGTGGAGAGTGCCCTAAAACCAAGTTTAGGTTTTCTTAATAAAATGGTTATCCCATAGAGAAATTTTTGTGCCTAATTAGTAGGTGTTATGAGAATTGACGCATGAATGCCACGTAATGGACATGAGCAGCTAAGTTAGGGAGACTTTTGTCTACTACTATATCTACAAAACCAAGTGATTTCAGAGAAAATAATTTTCTTGTTTTTATCATTCTGTAAAGGATATTGTGTCGACACCAACAGTTGGCAAGGATATTATGTCGTCACCGTGTACAACTAAGAATATCCAACCACATAAGGAAACGTTGCTCAGGGATGGAAACAATATTACTCGATCTTTATGAAAGATTTTCATGTTTCCTGTAATATGTATATTTTGTATTATGAGACTTTGTATGCATTCATTACATATGAATCTGTAACAATATCAATATAAATAGAGAAGTTGTTTTCTCTCCCAATTATCCAAGGGAGAACAATTACATCTATTTCTTTACCTTGTTATGGTATCGAGATAGCTTAGGGTTATCAATCTTGGGATCACCTGTTCTTCTTTCATTTACCTTTATTTTCGATTCAGTCAAATGGCTTCATCCTCTTTCAACTTCAATCACGTGTTAACTATCAAAATGGATGAAAGTAACTACTTGATGTGGAAATCTCAAATCATGGCTGTTGTTCGTGGCCATGATTTCATGGGTTTTCTAGACGGATCAAATCCTTTCCCACCTGCAACCATTGAAGTAATGCTACCAGATGCAACTGAAGTTGTTCATAATGCTAATCCAGAGTTTTTGACCTGGCAACAGAAGGATCAACTGCTGCTCAGTGGTATTCTATCCTCTCTGTCACAGAGTGTACACACTCAGATGCTTGGAGTGACGACCTCTCAAGAGGCGTGGCAACGAATAGAAAGAATATTTTCTTCCAACTCTCAAGCTCGTATGATGCAGCTCCAGCTGCAGTTGGTGAACACCAAGAAGGGTGCTTTGAATATCCTTGATTATCTTACAAAAATGAAATTTTATGCTGATAGTTTAGCTGCTATTTCTCAGCCAATTTCTTATTCACAACTTGTTTTATATGTTCTCAATGGACTTTTCCCTGAATACGATCCATTTGTTACGGCTATGACCACACGTGCTCATCCTGTTTTGTTTGCTGACCTACAAGGATACTTGCTTAGCCATGAAATTCGTTTAGCATATCAACACGTTGATGAACTAGCCTCTCCTGCTGTTAACAATACTCAGAGGCAACCATTGTCCGCTGCTCATACTCAGAATCGCAACCATCAAACAACACCTAATCGTGGAGGAAGTAACAATACTCGTGGTCGCGGTCGTGGACGCGACCGTGGTGGTAGCAATAACCATGCTGGGTATCGTTATCAAGCTGCACCTCCTACTATCTGTCATATCTGCAACAGATACGGGCATTCTTCCCTTAATTCACTACAAGAAAAATCAGTTTTGACAACGGACATAAGACAATGTTTTCCAAAACGTTGTCTACAGGTGAGCCTTTTACAACACCTAGTCCCAAAAATCATTGTCGAACCCCAACAACGGTTCAAGTTGGTGTCGTTGACCTTGGTTGTCCATCTCTACTTCACTATATCAAACACGCTCTATATAAGGTCAATAGAGAGAGAAAATTAAAAAAAAAACCTAAATCTATCTTCTTTTCGCCTCTTCCTTATCCTCATCCTCTCATTTCTCTTAGTCTGAAATCTCATGTATAAACAGAGACGAAAATCTCGGTGAACTAATCGAATCAGAAGAAGTTGTTGTGTTGTAACCCTCTCGATCTACTGTTCTTCACATCTCTGTATAATATCATGAAATTATTCCTGTTTTCTCTCTATAATTTCATGAAATTGTTTGAAGACGACGAAGAAGAATAAAGGGTGAACCCTAACTTATCAGCTAAAGAAGAAAAAGAGATAAGTAATTTTCTCAAGATTGTCTTCCTCTTTAATTTTCTCGATCCCTAATTTTTTAGCTCTGTTTTTTTTTTACCTTCTCTAAATTTAAAACATCAAATCTAAGTTCAGCTCTTTATTTTCTTAAGACCCCAACCTTTTTTGAATCACCTAATCTGAAATTAAGAGGTTTTAATGGTTAGGTATGAAAAGGTATTGACTGTTTTTGGCGGATTTACTGGTAAATGAAATTCATTATAATGGGTTTTGTGTGAGATGATGTGTTTTGAATGATTATTAGTTAAATTGGATTAAATTATGATTTGGAGCATTCATTATTTGTTTCGGACATTCAATTGGTATTTTTTTCTGGGGTTATCTAAACTTATTTAGATCCTGTGTTCGTCTATGGTTTTGGTCATTAATTTTTCTTTGGTGAACAGGTCTATGCAAGAGGAATTTAAGCTGCAATAAGAGAGGAAGCCCTAATGTATGTTATGACTGTGGTTGGAGTTCTTTGCTAAATCAGAAGCAAATAGAAATTTAGGTATCATCCTTAGTTCCTTACACCCACTTTGGTTATAATTTCATTTCAAATGAGTATGTACCTAATGAATTTTCTTTTGTTACTCAGAAAGCAACAAGTGGCTTGAAGAAGAAAGGGGCTAGCTAATTTGAGACCAAGTTTTTGAAGTAAATCCAATCCATTACACTGTGGAGGGATAATCAAATTTTTTTAGCTAAAATAAGAGCAAGAAGATGAGGAAGAAATGATGTATGTTATGACTGAAGAATGGTTGGAGTTCTTTGCTAAATCAGAAGAAAAAATAAAATTAGGTACGTACTATCGTTGCACTTCTTTTGTTGACATCAATTGAGCTTGCTTATATAATTTTAGCCTTGTGAATGCATGTGCTTACTTCCCTAAGTCAAGTTGTGATTAAGAGCAGTAGAAAGGGTATCCCCTTTACTCATAGTAATTCGGAGGAGATATGGCTGAAAGATTTTAACCTTTCGTTATTATAGCCATACTTGCTTTACTTTTGTTTTGTTTTGTATCAAATCGGCTCCTAGTTACTTGAAATAAATAGAAGCTTTACTTGCCCTACAAACTCAAATGTTGTGTAAAGTTATCACTTTTATTTGTTTGCCAAATGCTAGATGAATATGTGGATTAAAATTTAGTAATTAACTTAGATGATGCATATGAAGGAGATGCACTAAAATATTTGTTGCAGAACGAGGTCTCTTCCTTGAGTGTTTCTCACTTAAAACATTTGTGCACCTGAACAAGTTAAACACAAGATTGGTGACTTTGTCTTATATCATTTTCCAATGTGTGTTGGATGCTATTGTTTAGTGCTGAACAGTTTAATTAATTCTATTGACAATGCCACATTATTATATTCTTGTGTATGCAACAAACAATTTATCTTCTTCACCATGAACTACATACTACAACTGTTTTAATCCCTGGAATTTTGGGCACTGCAATGGTGGTTGCGGATTTAAGTTTGACTTAATTCCAATCCACAATGTTGTGAATTGGAAAAAAATGTAGTTACTTGTAGATTGGGGACAGTATTTTGTGACTGACGGGCATCCCTTTTAGGCACCACAAGAAGGCCTTCCATACTAGCTTACCAAGTTACTTGTATCCGTGTAACCAATTATTTCTAGTATATGGTCTAGTTGAGTGGTTTTTGAATGGATTGATGTGCCAGTGACTATTGGATAGGAAAGTGAGAAAAGGGTTGTTGTAATACATGTAGTTAATTATTCTGGTCATTGTCTTTTTGTAGATTAACATTGTGTTCATTATCCTCAATTTTGACTCGGTTCAATCAAATGTTTAATATTCTTCTGTGGAATGGGAATTTCTGTTGGTAAACTTGCCTTGTACACCGCACTTGGAGGTCTTCGTTCTTCTGCAGTAAGTATTTCTTAATCAAACTGAATATCTGCCTCTTTGTGTACTATCGATCAATACAACAACCGGAATCAATAAGATGAACTTGGTTATGGGAATCTCATAGAACTTGTTTTATTTCTTATTGCTCATTAAGAATTTTCAATTTTGTGTTATTTCTTTCCAGTGTGTGGCTATAACTATTGATGTAGACACAACCAAATAGAAGTTGCTGGAAAACGAGTTCTACGGTGGGCTCAAGCAAAACAGGGCAACTTGCCAGGTTCGATAATTTTCTTTGCCTGGAGTTTGTTTCGTAACTTGAGTTGCTGAATCTTTTATTCATAATATTTACCAATTTTTGTAATATTGAATGATGGCCCGATCTTTCTAGTTATAGGAATATGTTGACCTTCTACACGAGTTTATGTATGCAATTAAACAAAATTTTGGGGAGAAAGTCCTTGTGTCATAGTCATAAAAATTGGCCGATATTTGTAATCAATTGTGATGTTTCCGCAAAGCTTGATCATGCATGTTGGTTTGTCTTTTTTTGGCCACATCCAATGCGAGTACTTTGCGAACCACAATATATTTGAATTACTTACAAGATATAGCACAAGCCATCTCAAAGTGTTTTCCTTAAAATTGGTAAAAACATGTATATATGCATTAACCGATTTTAGGAAAGTTGGTTGTTTGCCACATCCGTTGTTAACTTAGATTCTCACGGAGGTTAAAATTGGGGAAATGACTGTTGCCCATGTAATTATCCGCCAAAAGTAGGCTCAAGTATGTTTTGAAAGTCAATATGTTCGTATGTTTTGTCTTAAAGCTTCCATGTACTAAGTTTGTTTATTATGTTGAACTATGTTTAATTAAAATATGATAGCCATGCCCACAAGTGCATTTGGTGTCTACAAGCCTGTGGAGGATCAACATAAGCTGATTAATTGGCAAGGAGAGATTGTTGCAGATGGAAAAGTAGCGGTTGTAGGTGCTGATAGAACAGTTCACGGCACTCCATTAGGAAATGATGCAAAAGCACTGTAAAACGGTGTATGTTGTTGTCTGTGGAATCTTTTCCTTGGTGAAATTAGCCTAGCTATTCGTGCCTTATTCTTTGTGATCTTTTGTATCATGAATATTGATTTAATGCAAAGAAATGAATCACACATTATTTGAGTCAATTTATATATAAAATTTTCATTTTTGGTATATTCTTTGAATTATAATTATTTATTTTTTTAAATCTAAAAATATTACGACGACGATTTGTTAATGTTGTTGAGACAACATCTCACAATACAAAAAACCTGTTGTTATTTGGTTACGGATGACAACGTTTCTTGCAATGGAGAATAACCATTGTCGAAGGGGTAAAACTTTTAACAACCCCCCCATTCAACAACGTCCGGAAAAACATTGTCGTACCCTTTCGACAACGGTTTTCCCGTGTTGTCAAAGGCCGTTTTTCTTGTAGTGATTGCTACAATCGGTTTAACGAAGGAGGACTCCGTTCTGAATCAGCCGTTGTGAATGTTGCAACTCATGCTCCTGGCTACAATTATGTGGATCCATCCTGGTATCCATATTCCGGTGCAACCCATCATGTTACTCATGACATGAGAAATATTCAAAACCGTGCTGAATACAATGGAAATGATGTCGTTACTATTGGGAATGGTACAGGTTTGCCAATAACTCATATAGGGTCTTCTATTTTTGATGCAAGTTCTCATTCTTTCAAATTAAGCAATATACTTCATGTTCCTACAATAAAGAAAAATTGGTTATCTGTTCGACAATTTACTAGAGACAATGATGCTTATTTTGAATTTCATCCTGATGTTTTCTATATTAAGGATCGTATGTCGGGGAAAGTTCTTCTGGAAGGCAAGAGTAAATATGGTCTATATCACCTTCCTTCTAAAGTATCTAGTCAGTCAAGGAAGGCATTCATTGGAATTGGGGAGAAGACAACACAAGAAGTATGGCATCACCGGTTGGGACATCCAGACTATAGAATTGTTCAATTTATCTTAAATAAAAATAAGTTACCTGTGAGTAACAATAGGAACTCTCATTTCTGTGAAGCTTGTCAATTGGGTAAGAGTCATCGACAAACATTAAGAATGACTCACTCAATCTCTCAAGCTCCTTTAGATTTAATATTTACAGATGTTTGGGGTCCTTGACCTACTATATCAACGTCTGGTTCAAAGTATTATGTCTTATTTATGGATGATTTTTCGAAGTATTCTTGGATTTACTCAATTACTTTTAAATCAGATGTATTTCGAATTTTTGAGAAGTTCAAAGCAATGGTAGAGAATATGTTTTCTATTACGATCAAGGCAGTTCAGTCGGATTGGGGAGGAAAATTTCAAAAGCTAGAATCATATTTTACTCGGTTTGGGATTCAACACCGAGTTTCGTGTCCTCATACACACGAACAAAATGGTGCAGTTGAGAGAAAACACCGGCATGTAGTTGATACGGGACTCACACTAATGGCTCATGCTAAAGTTCCTACTCATTTTTAGGACCATTCTTTTGAGGCTGCAGTGTACCTAATAAACAGGTTACCCACTCCGACACTATGTAACTCATCACCATTTGAAGTATTATTTCGAAAATCACCAGATTATCAGTTCCTAAAAGTTTTCGGTTGCGCCTGCTATCCTTACTTGCGTCCGTAAAACAAACACAAGATCAATTATCGATCCATTAGGTGTATCTTCTTGGGTTACAGCTCCTGGCATCATGGTTATAAGTGCTATGAACCAACCCAAAGGCGTATATTCATTGCTCGACATGTTTTGTTTGATGAGTCTCTTTTCCCATTTGCAGGTACAATATATTCTCCACCTGTACCACCCCCAGTAACACATATACAGCTGCCATCATTAGTTGTAACTGCTGATTTTCCACAACGAACTGTTGCATCACCAGCACGTGTAGTTGCCCCACTGTCCTCCAATTCGCAATCTCCACAAACTTCAAGTTCTGGTCATCCATCAACAGTAGCGACACCAACATCTCATGCTACTCCACACTTAGAAGTTGTTGATACTCACGTGCCTGCCCCTACTGCTACTTCTATTCCCACTCCTACTGTCACCACACAAGGGATGCATACTCGTTCCAAGTCTGGCATCTTCAAGAAGAAAGTATTCACCACGAGCCGTTATCCGTTAGTTCTTGCAGCTGCAGTTCAATACAATAACACTGAGTTGTTCCGACATGTGCCTCTTAAGCATCTAAATACCCACAATGGAGATATGCCATGGTTGCGGAACTTAATGCTCTACTTCAACAGGGTACTTGGATTTTGGTTCCTCGTCTTCCATCTATGAATGTACTTGGCAGTAAGTGGATTTTCACATTAAAGCGCAATGCTGATGGTACGATATCTCGTCACAAAGCTAGGCTAGTTGCAAAGGGGTTTAACCAGCAATATGGTGTTGACTACACAACCACATTTAGTCATGTCGTTAAATTTGCTATATTAAGAACAATAATAGCCCTTGCTGTATCAAACAAATGGGTTATTCGACAACTGGATGTCAATAATGCGTTTCTTAACGGGGTTCTCGATGATGAAGTTTATATGATACAACCACCGGGTTTTGTTGATTCTTCTCATCCTACACATGTATGCAAACTAAGGAAGTCCATCTATGGCTTAAAACAGTCTCCGAGGGCGTGGTACACTCGGCTAAATCAATTTTTGCTCACCATTGGTTTTCAAGGTTCTAAAACGGATCCTTCTCTATTCATATATAAAGAAGGTACGGATGTTGTTTATTTGCTGGTTTATGTAGATGACTTGTTGGTTACGGGTAGCAACTCAGTAGTCATTTCTAGGTTAATTTCATTGATTGGGGGAGAGTTTGCTCTTAAAGATTTGGGTGTTTTCAACTATTTTCTTGGAATTGAGGCAACAAAAAACTCAAAGGGATTAGTTCTATCTCAGCAGAAGTATATAGTCGACCTCCTTATGCGAACAAACATGCAGGACGCTAAGCCAATTTCTTCGCCTATTGCTGCAAACACTCGTCTCACCAAATACTCAGGGGAACCTTTTCAGGACACCTTTCTCTATCGCAGCACAGTGGGAGCTCTTCAATACTTGACGTTAACCCGTCCGGATATCGCATTTGTGGTAAATAAAGCATGTCAGTTCATGCATAGTCCGTCTACATAAAATTGTGCTTTGGTAAAGCGAGTTTTGCGTTATCTAAAGCACACACTCACCTATGGCCTACAGTTCTATTATAATTCTCCTCCCAGGCTGTCAATTTTTACAGATGCAGATTGGGGTGGCTCTTTGGATGATCGAAAATCAACAGGGGGTTATGCTATCTACTACGGAAACAATCTTATATCATGGAGTTCGAAGAAACATCCCACGGTCTCTCGATCCAGCACGGAATCTGAATACCGAGCCATTGCTAATGCAACGGTTGAAGTGGTTTGGCTCGGATCTTTGTTTCGTGAACTAAGCATTCCTATTACTTGTCCTCCTACTCTATGGTGCGACAATATAGGTGCTACATATCTGACTGCCAATCCGGTGTTCCACACCCGGAGTCGTCATGTTGAAATAGATTTTCATTTTGTGCGAGACATGGTTTCTAAGAAAGAACTCATTGTACGTATTATATCGTCGCAGGACCAGATAGCAGACATCCTAACTAAGGGTCTTTCTACACCCCATTTCATCATATTGCGAGACAAGCTTAATGTTGTTGACACAGACATTCGCTTGAGGGGGCGTGTCAAGGATATTGTGTCGACACCTACAGTTGGCAAGGATATTATGTCGTCACCGTGTACAGCTAAGAATATCCAACCACATAAGGAAACGTTGCTCAGGGATGGAAACAATATTACTCGGATCTTTATGAAAGATTTTCATGTTTCCTGTAATATGTATATTTTGTATTATGAGACTTTGTATGCATTCATTACGTATGAATCTGTAACAATATCAATATAAATAGAGAAGTTGTTTTCTCTCCCAATTATCCAAGGGAGAACAATTACATCTGTTTCTTTACCTTGTTACATTCTACCATCTTTCCTTTCCTTCGATCTAGATTCCACCACTAATTTCATTTCAAAATCATTTTGAGCAAAAGAAGGATCGTTGAATTCCAAAAGAAAGTTTGAGCTCAACCTTCATTTTTGGCTGAATTTGTCCTCTATAAAGGTAGGGGATTTCTCAACTGTTTGCAACTGGTATTTCAATTTTTGATTCTAATTTGGTGGCCTTTGAATTTAATTCCTCTAAAAATCTGCGGCTTGTATGTTCCAACTGATTTTGCATTTAAAGCTCTTTCAAATTTTGGGATATCTTCTCTTCACAGTCGGATGTTAATTCCTTCCCTTAATTCTTAATTCATGACTATTGATTTGTTTATTGTTATTCTCTTTCCAATTAATCCACTGGTTATTAAAAGAAGGGTTTGAATTAACCTGTTTGTATTTACCTCGATGGGGCATCATTCAATTTCAAAATGGTCATAGAACCCCTTTTCTCCGCTGGATTCTTAGTTGATTTCAAAGCATTAAATTTTATATTTGCCATGATCACCACTCTCACTAATTTAATTCACAAATGCAATACTTATTTTGGCGTGCTTATGCTTGATTATTCGTTTTGACCTTTTGTCCCTTTTGTTTCAGTGTGTCAATTTGATAAAGTAAGTATGATGACAAACGTTTGCTTTTCCAATTGATTTTCGAAACATCTGGCTGAGTACTTCCCAAACATTTCTATTGTGAAAGAATTCGTCTTAAACTGATGCCATTTCCTTTTTCATTATTATATACCTCAAGTATTGAGAGGTTGATCTAGCCTATCAATTGTTTGCGAAAATGACCGATTAAACTTCGTATTTGAAAACATTATAAGAAATGATTTTCTTTCTTGGATTTTGTATGCATTTACCTTCCGCCGCTTGTATCTCAAAGACTCCGCTCCATTTGATTTGGTTTTCGCCACCAGATTGATATTTCTATAACAATGGTTGTTTGCGAAACTCAACATAATAAATGTTCCGCCTGTTGTTCATATTTCTGCTTACGCCTTGTATTTCTGTTATGCTCAATCTTTGTCTTGGCAACATTTTAGGAAATGACTCATGGTTTGCAGTCAATGGGAATATTTTATTTTCTGAATTTTGTACTCTCTAAAGTATATTGTGAGTGTTTCCTTCTTGTGAACAAGACTAAATAGGAAACTAGACAACTCTATTATAGGAATGTCAGGCCTTTATTGGCCCCCCACCTACGGGTGGCAACCCGGAAGACCGTTAGTTGTAACGGTAACTGGTATCTGACTACCCTGACATCGGCGCTGGCCAAAAAAAATAGTAGAGTAACTTAACTGGATTTTCTATTATTTATTTCGTTATGAATTTTAATTGCGAAATGCTTTTCATTTTCGTACGTCATTTTAGTTGCAGCTCTTGTCCATTTCTTTATATTTCGCGCAGGTACGACATTTTTGTAACCCCTACTGAGTTGTGGGCTCACTCCGTTTGTTTTGTTTTCCCCCACACTTTGAAGAGAGGTCAAGACAATAAGCTTAGGAAGGTCTTACGGCTAGGAGCTTCAGAAAAGTTGGTAATTTTGCTTGCCCAATGTATATCACTGGTTATCTGGGGTGGTTGTACTATCGTCATTTGACCCATGTTTTTTGTCATATTTTTTTGATGTGTACATAAAGGGAAATGATAATGTCTTAATTTGTTGTATAATATACCTTATGAATTTGAGTCTGACTTATTAGTTCACCATCCGTAAGAACTTCTTTTTACCTGTCTTGCTTTTAAAATGAATTTGGTCCTGATGGCCTTAACTTCATTTAAAAAAAAAAACTTTGTGAATGTTGTTATGCCACTCTTACTGCCGTTACACTTTTGCTAAAATGAAGATTGTTTGATTTAAGCGAACTGAATAGTCAACATTTATAGTGTTTTATATTGTCCTACTTTAATATTGTGCTTAGATTTAATTGGCTTTGTCTCTCTCTATATATATTTTCTTAGTATTTATTTTTCGAGTGACGTATCGGGGGTTCGAACCTGTTGGATGGGTTGAAATACAGCCCATTCGAAGGGGGAATTTACTGATCCGTTACATATATCATCTTCTAAATCTTCAGATCAACATACAAATCCACAAACCCCAACTTCAGGAAATCATATCTTCGATTTATAGCAGCAACCACTCCTTCTTCTCCCGATTCAATTAACATCAATCACCACCACTAGCCACCATCTCTGATAACTTATCCAACTCCCATGATCTTATCGCCTCAGAAATCTCAGAGAATCGCCGTAGGAGAAAAACAGAAGAAGAATTAGAGAAGAGAAGGGAAGAGAGGATAAAAATGAAATAGAAATACCTGACTCAATCAGATTCAGAAATGGTGAAGAAGAAGAAGAAGTGAATACTTATTCCTATGAGTCAGAGATGAGATGATGGTGGTGAATCTGGTGATAGAGCTTGAGCTCTTCAGAATCAGAGAAAAAGAAGAAGAAAAAAATGAAATGAAATAAAAGTTCTCGATAGATAGATAGGAATTCCTATACCTAGGAGGGACGGTTGGGATGTAGATTTACGAAAACTATCTACGGCTATAATTAACCGGGACATATGGTCCGGGACATGCCGGGAATCACCCCAGAACCGGTATCAGTCCCGGTCTACTCCGGGTATCAGCTTTGAGAAACGGTACATGTCCCGGTAACTCCGGGTCCGGGTCGATACAACTCCAGTTCTTTCGGTTCCGGGTCGGTACAGGTAAAACGGACCTGGTCTTGTGCAGCTCTAGGCACCACCACAAGCAAATCGCTCCACCTCTAGCATCACCGGCACAACCACCGCCAGCCGTTTAGTTTCTCGTTTAAATAAATCTATTTTTTGTAAATAAAATATTAAAAATAAAACAAAAATATTAGCTCGTATTTTTTGAACTATTAATTGGGGGATATGGATTTTAATTGGGGGATATGAATTACTTCCCCCAACCATTTGTGGCTGATAAGGGGTGTCTTTTGGGTGCGAAAATACCAGAATATCCCTTCATTAATTAAAAAACATTATGAAATTACTGTAATGCCCTTTCCCTAAAACAATAAAATCTAAATACCAAATTCATATATCCCCCAATTGATTTTGTACCTGCATATGGTTAGGTTTAGAAAAAAAAAAATTTCTTCATCGTCTTCCTCATTGTTCATTCTTCATCGACGATTAATCGTTGAATCAAAAATTTCTTCGTTGACTAACCTACCATAACAATGCCTCCACGAAAGAAATCAAAAGCAAAACGGAACACTAAATTGATTGCTCAACAAACACATGAGCAACGAATCGAGAACATTTCTCAAGAACTAGAAGAGGAAGAAGCATCCAACTCGGATGATCAACCAATCATGGCTTCTCTGAGAAGGTAAGTGTTTTTTTAGCTCATTTATGATTGTTTTAATCGATTTTTAGCCATGGGTTTAGGTTAGAATCGCCAAAATTGGTGAAACTGTGGAGTTGCAGAGAAAACCGGCATTCAATCTTAGTTTGAACACCATGCCGGTTTAACTTCCTACCCGAAATATCAATACCAAAAGATACGATAGTAGTTGAACACCAAACCGCTTGAGTTCTGAAAATTAGATTTTAGGACCGCATTCGAATTGGGTTGAAGGCTATTCCGGTAGTCAACTTAAAACACACAGAATTTTTTTTTTTACCGGCATTATTTCTAGGTTTCGTCATTGCGGTTTTGAAATACCGGCATCGTAGTTCAATTCGTGTATGCTTGGTTTGACACTTGAAACATTCAGTAAGAAAAACTCAAAAACCGGCATGCTCGATATTTGTACAAATATGCCGGTACATGTTACCGGCATTAGTTGTTTTAAGAATTTCAATGCCGGTTTACAAACTGTGATGACTTTTCTTATGTTTGTTTCGTTTGTTTATGTTATAAGTCAAAAGCCATGTGAGGACTGGATGAGATCTTTAAATCTCCCATGTGAGGACTCCGCTATACTAGTTGCTTCATTCCCGTAATGTCTATAACGATTTGTCCACGCACGCACAAATTTTTCCTTGAACTTATCCAACAATTTATCCCGACAATATGAAACGGCACTTGGATACACTTCGTTATAGATGGCAATAAACATTTTCAATCTCTTTTCATACATGTCCTCGGTAAGAGACCAATAAACTTTCTCCCAATCCTTTAGAAATTCCAACCACCTTTTATGGTTTTCATCGTGTTCTTTGTCGACTCGCTCTTTAATCTTTCCTCTTTCATTTTCTTCTTCTTCGGGTGATAGTTTCTCATTACGAACATCTTCATCAAGTTGACCAACCATTCTTTTTTTTAATATCAGCCTTAGAGGGTTCAAACAAAGCATGACAATGTTTTTTCACATTTTCACCTATATGAAATGTACATAGGAAATTTTGTGCATCCGGAAATACGTCGGATATGGAATTCATTAGTGCGTCAAATTGATCGGTTATGATGACCTTCGGACCACGATTTTCCGGGAACAATAATTTCAATTGTCGCAATGCCCAATGATAATTGTAATCCCTCTCGTTTTCCATTAAACACCAAGCCAATGTGAATGTTACCTTGTCCGATGTCTGCCCCACGATGTTGAACAACGGCATGTTGTATTTGTTTGTCTTGTACGTGCAGTCCATCATAAGAACATCACAACACATATGAGCCAATTGTGAAAGCAAAGGATGCGAAATGAATATTTGAAGCGGCTTCTCGTCCGTACCTCTTTTAATGATACGCGTGTAGTTGTGATCCCAAACTATCTTCTCAAATTCTTGCATAACATTCCTCCCTTCCCATTCCAACCTTTTAATAGTTGATTGTGCGCTATAAATTGTACTTAGTGAAGAAACGTTCATCTTATCCTTTGCCTTGAAGGTTCGGAGAATCACTCTTGGTTTGATACATGCTTTTGTCATCATCTTGACATCCTCGAATTGATCAGGTTTTAGCTTCGCAACTAGGGAGTGACCTTCAAAATCTTTCGGATCGGGGTGGTTGACGGCCAAACCACACCTTACATTCCCATTCTTTTTATTCTTTACTTTCTCCTCTTAGATAGAATACAAGCTTAAAGGGGCACTCATCCTTTCTCGTAACTGTTTTGTATACCCTCTTAGTCTTCTTTTCATATACATAACCCTTTCTCTTATGGCTATTCTCCTTGTATTTTCCGCTTCCTCTCACACAAACCATCTCAAAACGAACATCCGAATGTTGACTATTCCTCACTAAGACACACATGTTCTTAAGAGCCGTCTCTTTTCCCAAGCAATTACTTCCTTTTCATCTTTATTCCCT
>JAJJWX010003258.1:0-18287 GCA_023529315.1 Papaver bracteatum
TTTTCCAAGAAACTGAATTTTGGGCTATGTTATATTCGGTAGACAATAACAATTACTTATCCTCCGAATACAAGAAGTTCAAAACCAGCCACGCCATGGCTATAGAGTGGTTCCAAAGGAATTATAGAGAGGGCTATCCATTACATTCAGAGGCTTAGATTTTTTGGTTACGTCCGATTAAGAAAAGTTCAAAACCAAGAAAATCTTCATTTTTCTTGGTTTCGGAATTTTGGGCCGTCTTATATTCGGTAGATAAAAACAATGACTTATTCTCCGAATATGGGCCATATTTTCGAAAAAAAAGTGGCAGTTGGGTTACATAACCTATATAAGGAGGGTATCTCTTCCCCTATATGCAACAAAAATACATTTTAACTCAAAGAAATCATCGTCAACATAATGTTCCCACCATTCATTAATCGTATTCACTATGGAAGAATTAGATTTATCTTTATGTAGGCGCTATGTTCAATTCTATCCGAGGCGAGGAGAAGAACGTAGGCAAGGAGGTGTAATGAGTATGAGTTATTTGTTGAGAATTCACGAAAATGTTTGCATCGACACCGGAAACCCAAATAACCATCACTCCGCTGCGCTTTTTTTCCGAATTGGTTCAATAAACGAACACGTCCAAGAATTCGTCCATTTAACTTATCTTGTGAATCAATATCGATTGAGAGTTGAAACCAATGATGAGGTGATAGAACGATCTCTCGAGGAATGGAGGAGATGGAAAACATCAAACTTCCGTTACGAAGCTCATTTCAGAATCCTTAAGGCGGTGGACAGATTTAATCCATTTAGGGCACGTCCACGATGATAATCACAAGTCATTGTAATGTAATTGTCGAAGTATAACAGTAAATGAATATTATGATATTCAAAATATTTACTAAATTCGGTAGTTTGTATGTTATGTAAACTACCGAATATGTCAAAGTTTCTAGTTTTTATTATAGTTTGGTTGGAATCGGAAATCATTATGTTTAGTAATGTAACAATTTGTAAGTATTTGCATACGAAACTATTGTAAGTATTTGCATAATAAAATACTATTGTAAATTGTTGGATCTTTAACAATAGCCCCGTGGAGGATCTTTAACAATAGCCACTTAAGCTTGTCGATCCAATAATTTGTAAGTATTTGCATACGAAACTATACGAACTTATCATATCGTCTTTATAGTTTATACGAACTATGCATTCTATTATAGTTTGTTTTGGTTTATGTAGGAGACACTCGCAAAAAGGCACTACTTAGATGAAAAAGGAGAAGAATTCACATATGATGGAATTTATGAATTCTTCAAGACCGTGGCCACGGTATAGAGTTTGGCACAATTTCCCTAAATTATTGTCTGAAATATGTTATAATCGGTAGTTAGTATGTTGTTTAATCTACCGATTCTGTTATAATCGGTAGTTATTATGTTATTTAATCTACTGATTCCGATAATATTTTCAAAGATCCAATGTCAGGGTTACAATCGTAAGTTTTTATATTTTATAATCTACCGAATACAGGAGTGTTCCAATTTCTTCAAGTTCTGAGTTCAAAATGATTAAAATCGGTAATTTGGTGAAATACAAAAACCTCTGAATCTAACATTCGGTCAAAAAGTGTCTAATATTATCTACAGATTATATCACATATCTTCAATGGATTTTACAAAAAAACTTGTAAAATAATAACAGGTTCAAAATACTTCTTCTAAACATAATGGAAAAACTAATCTTCATCATCATCTTCAATTAGTTCGAGTAACCCAGCGGGAAAGTTGTTCTTCACGACACGATCTCAATCAACCATGTTGGACTCATATTGTTTCACCCAATCCTTGCAATGGTTCATTGGAAAGTAATCGTGCCACTTACTCAACGGAGGTAACAGACAATCTTTCTTTACCCTTAATCCGATAAAATGCATTTCATTCACAAACTCCATAATGATTCTTCTATCTTTAACCTCCTCGTCGCAAACCTTTCTTGTGGGTGCAAATGTCATACTAGGTCCATACTTCGGAGGAACAAAGAAATGTACCACGCAATTCAAAACCGCTGCTAGAAGATATCCACATTTAGGCATTGTCATTCAATACTTGTATCCGATTGTCTTCAATCCCTTTCGGCACTTTATACGCGCAACTAAATATTTGAACTCACCTTCTTTTTCGTATCTATCTCCTTTCCTCATCATCTCCATATAGAAATTCTTGTCCTTCATTAGTTATACCACCATCTTATTTCTTAAATATTGGCATTGGGTGACATCTTCGATAACCTCCTCTCTAAAGTAACCCATTTGTTCTGTAGCAACGTGAAATCCACAATTTCCATCCCCATCAAACTCGTCAGTGGACAAAACAAATGGAACAATGAGTGGAGGGAGTTGTTCCAAATACTCTTCGATAATTTTATACGTGGTTCGATTTAGTTTTCCATAAAGATCCCTATGGAAATGAAGACTACCATACTTTTCTTTTATAGTCACCATTTTTGTTAGTTGTGTTTGTTGGGAGTCATTCATTTTATCAACAACAATAGAGATAGCTTGGCTCTCCACTAACACAACTTCTTCCACCATGTCGGATTGACTTGCTTGAGAAGGCTCATTAGAGACCTTTGGTTTCACTTTTCGTGCGGTTGGTCCACTTTGATCCTTTCCTGGACGACCTCTTTTCTTAGGTTCCGGCTCATCTTCATATCCGGCTTCCAAATGCTCGGCCCTACACAATATTCTTTTATTAGACAAATAATCCTTCAACTCTTTTCTTTGGATGGTCCTCGACACTTCGGTGTTGGGCCTACCAGCCCCCTTTTGTTTAATAGGTTCATCAACTTCCCGTAAACAAGGGTGAAGGGCTTCATTCAAATTGTGCATCAATATTTTCTTTTTGGTGCCATTTGATGTAGCTTAACGCTGGGCTATTCGTGCGCAAAATTCAGACTCCAAGAAAGACGGACCATCAACTACCGGGGTGCTTGGAGTAAAATTTAATTGCTTCCAAAATGGATGAAAATCATTGATGTCAATCACTTCAACATACCTACCAAACTTATGATGACATGGCTGTCCAATAACCATCATATCCTTGCAAACACAAACCATATTCTCGTCATTGTAAGCTTTATAAAAATGGAGTTGTTTCATCATGTGATTTATTTCCCATCTTGAAACTTTATGAACAATGCCCCTTAGAAGCAATCTTTCCTTAGCATGTTCAGTTGGGAATTGGTGTACACTAAATTGCATACTGGTCCTAATATTTATGAGATCACAGTTGGTGTATTCATGGATTGCTTCATGAATCGACACAACTCCATTTTGACTGCCAAGTAGTATAGTCTTTAATCGGCCATGAGACCCCTCCGCAATGCTTGTCGCCTCGTTCTTGAAGTTACGAACTTCATATGTCCATGCAAAGACAAACCTCTCCTTAATCGGTAACCATTTTGTTTTACAATACTCAACTGGTTTTGGATAGTTCGTGCCATATTCATCCTCAAATTTCTTCAAGTTAGCTACGTAAATTTCCTCGGTCATTGACCAAACAATCTTTTCCCATTCTTTCAAAAACATTCTCCAAATCATTCCATCCTGCCATCCATTTTTTATCAAATAACCGTTTATCTTCCTCTCGTTCTTCCACGGTTAATTTACTAATGCGCTCATCCTCTTCCTTCGAACTCTTCGTACCCTTCCTTGGTTTTTTAGCTTGGAAATGATGATGGCAATTGGATTTGAGGTTTTGTTGAATGTGCCAAGTACATTCCAAGTTTCGTGCTTCCGGAAACACTACCTCTATTGCATGCATTAGGGCTTGATCGTTATCCGTTATAATAACCCTTGGAAAATCATTACCATTATAAATGGACCTCAGCGTCTCCAACATCCAAATGAAACTCACATTGTTCTCATGATCCATTAAACCCCATGCAACTATAAATGTGCTTTTGTCTGAAGTGTGGCAAGAAATATTCAACAACGTCATGTTATATTTGTTTATCTTATAAGTGGCATCTATTAACAAAATTTGATGAAAGCATTGGGACAATTGGATCATTTCGGGATGTGGAGTCGTGTAACTCCGCTAACCACTCCGATTGTTGCATGACCATTCTACCATCCCATTCCGTTTTTTTGATCGTAGATAGGGCTGACTTAATTGTAGACAAAAAAGACAAGTTGATGGGGTCCTCCGATTTTATTTTACTTAAGATCGCACTCGATTTTTGGATCCTCATAGACTTCACCGTCTCCATTTCTCTTGGTTTTAGCTTGGCAACCATTACATGTCCAAGTAGAGTATCCGGATCATCGTGGTTATGACAACCATTATCAACTTTATACATTTTCCATTCTAAACCTTCCTTACATTCAGGCTTATAGAAAACAATCTTGAAAGGACATCCGATTTTCTTTGTATTTCTTCGGTATTTCCTCTGCGTTTTCCTTACATACTTACTATTTTTTCCCTCATGACTCTTTCGCTTCCAACCACGCTTACAAATCATTTCAAATAGAGTTTCATCCACATGATTGTTTTGAACTACAACACACATGTTATCTTTTGCCTTGTTGATAAGACATTCCTTTGCCTCCGCCTTACTTGCAAATGACTAAACACGAATATAACAAAACAAATATCATAAGTATAAGCATTTAACATACATATTTGAAAAATAATAATAATAATAATAAGTTTTCTCTCTCGTTTTCTCTCGATAGTTTGAAGATTCAATTAGTTGTTCTACCAATCTTCTTTGTAGTTCTAATTCGTCGATTGAAGGGAGTTAGTTGAATCAAGGAAATTTTAGCGTTGTTTTGTACGGGTGGGTTTTCTTTGCTTTAGAGCGTCTGCAGCGGTACGACCAAAACCAAAGACCAAAGACTAAAAAAAAAGACCATATTTGGGTTTAATCTGTTGAGTGACGCAGTGGGAGGCAGACTAAATTTTGGTGGAGCGTAAACTTTACGAACGCCTGGTGTGGGGCGTGAAGTATATCAACGCCTGATGAGGCGGAGAGAGAATTAGGGTAAAAAAAAAAGTTAAAAAAAAAAAAAAAAATCGTTAACGCCCGGGCATGGGCGTTAAGTTTATTATAATAACTTTACTTAACGCTTGTTGGTAAATTATATCAACGCCCGACTAAAATTACCAAATTTATGAAATTTGGTATGGTCTTCGATTTAGTCTTTACTCCGCTGCAGACCAAATTTATACTCTTGGTCGTCCGGTGCAGACGCTCTTAGAGAGTGTTTTCCAGAATTTGATTTTGGGGTTTTTCGTTGTGCAATTTTGTAGAATCTGGAGTGAGGGGTTCTGAAATTGATTTGTAGAAGTGGGTGCTCTTTGTATTGATTGATGTTATAGATCTTGTGGTTTAATAATTCGTAATTTGGGTTTTGTATATTGGTTTTGTTTCTTGTGTCTAATTTCTAGGCTCATACTTTCGTTTGAAGATACAATTTTTTGGGCCTTTTCTTATTCCAACTTGAAGATTCTGAGGTGGGTTTGAAGATACAATTTTTCTTAGAGTTTGTTTTGATCAAAAGAGGGGTTTCTGTGATAGAGGAATTTCTTCGTTTAGTTTGACAGTTGTGTGAAATTGAAGTTGATTTATTGGTAGGTATTGTGTTTTGATTGCAAGGGGGACGTTTCATCATATAATTCTCAACTCTCTGTGAGTTCTGTGTTTGTTCGTCAGGATTCTGGTTTTGCATCAATTCTATTTTGCAGCAATTCTATTTGTTTGCAAGGGAGTAGTTCAATCAACTTGCTTTACATCCTCCGTTTTGCAAGGTGAGTGGTTTACACTTTTGTTCTGTGATTGTTTCCAGGCTGAGATTGTTTTGTAATTGGTCAGTGGTGTAGGCACTGTACAACTTATACTGCTTGTGTGAAATTGAAGTTGTATTAGGGGTGTGTTTCTGGGTGGTTAAATAGTTCTGTGGTTCTCCCCTGTGAAGGTTTCAGTTAGTGTTTTGTCGTATGGTATTTTGAGTTTTCATTGGGTTGAAACCTCAAATTCCCATACACTAAACTCTAATTCATTCTTTTAAGTTTCTTCACCCTTGTTGCACCATGCCGAGAACAAGAAGATCATCTTCCCAAGCTTCGTCCTCTTCTGCCATTTTTCCTTCTCTAGGTTTTCATGAAACCATGCCGAGAGCACGATCGTCTGCATCCGTTGTCTCACCACAACCTGTTTCTCACCCAGTCGGAACACCTGTTCTCCATCACAACAGTGCTGCCCATCAGAATTTTAGAGATAGAACTTCATCCTTTGACGAAGCATTTTCACCAGATGCTAGCTGCCACTGCCCTTTCAACAAATTTGATGAATGCACAGATAATGTTAATGGTCAAGGTTATGCCAAAACTTCCCTTTATCGGCATCTCTGTGACAAACATTTTTACTTGGAAGCGAACAGAAAAATTTGCAGAGATAGAATATCTTCTGATTCAACTGTCTATGCTGCATGGGAGAGGGTGTTACGCCAGATGCATATGTGGTTGTGTGGTGGTTGTTTACGTATACATGTTTGGAGAAAAGCCTGTAAACATTAGTCGCATGAAATTATTGCAGGGCCGTACAACGAGATAAGTACAGAGTTCCTCATACATGGTATTTCTAAGCCGCTGGTAGAAGGTTATACTTCAAGTTCCATTCCATATGAGGAGACACCTTGTTTTCTCTCATTGGATTTGCTCAATTCTGTTTTTTAGAAACAATTCTCCACCATTACGAGCATTCCACCTCCTTGTAGACTGAACTTCTCCAGAACTCTCAAATCCTGCCTAGATAAGGTACTGACTAAACCTATGGAATTCTCATGCTGGATACAATTTCTCTTACTACCTATCTGCACACTCAACTTGTATTTCCATAAGAGTTCCATGGAAGAAAGGTTCGGAACCAGGAAACGGCTACAGATTGCCTCTATCAACCAAGCTTTGGCCAACTGGAAAGAACCCAATGGATGCTTCACTATGATTCAGAAAATAATGCAGGCACATCCTCGCAAACAGTTGGACAAGCAGAAAAGTAATAAGAAACGAGATACCGCAACTTTGTTTGCCTGTAGGAAAAAGATTAGTCAGGGACATTATTCTGCGGCTATCCGCGTTTTATCTTCCAGTGGCATTGCACCCCGTACTGAAGATACTCTATCTGAGCTCCAATGGAAACATTTCCACGCACCCAGACCATCCATTCCATCTGATAGTATATCTACAGATTCTATCTCAGTTGATGCTAAGGTTGTTCTGGCCACAATACAAAGCTTCCCAAAAGTTACTTCTTGTGGGAGAGATGGATTACGCGTGCAACATATTTTAAATGCTTTGAGTGGTGCTGCTGCAGCTGTCGCCAATGAACTAATCTCTTCCATAATTGGTGTTGTAAATTTGTGGCTTGCCGGAAGATGTCCTACTGAGCTAGGCGAGTACATCGCAAGTGCACCGCTTATTCCGCTTTTGAACCCCGGTGGCGGACTGAGACCCATAGTAGTTTGTACCATCTGGAGGAGGCTTGTTTCGAAACTTGCTGCTACCTCAGTGGGGAAAGAAATGGTTACTTATCTCGGTGACTTCCATTTTGGCGTTGGCATACCTTGTGGAGGGGAAAGCATTTTACATTCAGTTAATCATCTTATGTAACTGAAAGGTAATGATTTTAACATTTCAATGTTGTTGATTGACTTTTCCAACGCCTTCAATATGGTTGACAAGACTGTTCTCATTCATGAAGTTAGACAACATTGTCCTGCAATCTCTAAATAGGTGGAATTTTGTTACGCCAAGCCAGCCAAGTTATATTATGACAACTTCATCTTGTCCTCAGCACTGGGAGTTCAACAGGGAGACCCACTTGGTACCATGCTATTTGCTCTTACCTTGCACCCTTTAGTTACCAGGATTGCTTCTTCCTGCCAACTTGACCTACAAGCCTGGTACTTAGACGACGGCACCGTCATTGGTGACACTCTTGAAGTGTCTAAAGCACTTAACCTTATACAATCGGAGGGGCCATCTAGATGGTTACATCTCAATGTGAATAAAAAAGAAGTGTTTTAGCCGATAAGTGACCCTAGAAGCGTTATTCCAGGAGTGTTTCCTCACAATATTGGCAGACCAATTGGAGGCGTGAAACTGCTGGGAGGGACAGTAAGCTTAGACTTGGAATTCTGCAGTAATATGGTGCTTAGCAGGGTCAATAAAATAGTTCAGTTGATGGCTGCAATAAAAAAACTTAAAGACCCACAGAGTGAGTTACTTTTGCTGCGTAATTGATCTGGGGTATCTAAGTTGTACTTTACAATGAGAACTACAAAACCAACATCCCTTGAACACGCCATAGGTCTTTTCGACAGTCACCTATTTCAGTTTTTACGCCTTCTGATCACCGGAGATGGCGCATGCTTCGGGCCTTTACAACAACGCCTCGCCACCCTACCTATCTGTGATGGAGGCTTAGGGTCTACACGATGGCTAACACCAGTGTTTACTGCTATATTGCATCCCAGTGTCAAACGCAGTCAGTGCAAAGGCTCATGCTAAATAACCTATACTCTGCCACTTGTGACATAGCCTACCAGCAAGCTGTTCAGAACTTCATTCAGGTTTGTGATTTACCTTCTTCATATAACATCAATGATATTTCCCCCCAGTACATGCACACATTTGCAGTCACCTACTTTGATGTTGTGAAGAAACTAATCCCAACCAAATTTGCGATGTCTGACAGAGACTCTATTTTATGGCAATTTAACCGGGTTCCGAATGCACAAGACTACCTCCTGGACATACCCATCAGTGGATTACACCAATGTCTAGGACCTAGACAATTCAGATCCATTCTTAGCTATAGATTCGGCATTCTCTTATTCGCAGAAGGCAGTTTTTGTTCTCTTTGTAACAGGGAGATGGATGTATATGGAGATCATGCACTACATTGTGCCAAGGAAGTTGGCATAAAATATCGCCACAATATTGTTCGTGATGTGTATGCAGACATTTGCTACAAGGGTGGGGTGCATGCCAGAAAAGAAGTAACACTCGGTTTCCTTTCCAATGAGAACAATCCGTCAAGACCTGCTGACATCCTCGTCCCTAGCTAGGAAAATGGTTTAGATGTATGTTTTGACGTCACTGTGGTATCTCCTTTCAGCGGTGGTGGAGTTCTCTCGTTCATACCTGGCCAAGCCATCTCCAACGTTATTTTGCGAAAACGCAACAAGTATCTTGATAAATGCAAGACGTTTAGATACGGTTTCAGAGTCTTAGCTTCTTCCACTTTAGGAGAACTAAGTGAAGACAATATTTTTTTCTTGAAACGACTTAAAAATTGTATAGCAAACAATGATGTTTTTTCTGGTTGTGGAAGTTTTCTTTTTCATAGGATAAGCATTGCTATCCAAAAAGGGGTTGGTGCCCAACTTGTCGCCCGGATACCAACCACCTCTATGTAAACTTTGCTTCTTTGTTTTTTCTTCCAGTTGTGCTCTCGACTTCCACGCCTGGTACCTAGACGATGGCACCATTGATGGGGATACGTTGGAGGTCTCCAAATCTCTGAAAATCATTCAAGAAGATGGACAGGACTATGGTTTGCATCTTAACATCTCGAAGACAGAGTTGTATTGGCCCTATTTCGACCCAAGGAGAGATGTTGTTACCGCCTTCCCTGCAAGTATCGGTAAACCTTCAGGGGGTGTGAAACTCCTCGGTGGTCCAGTAAGTCTGAATTCATACTTCTATTGCAGCGTTGTTATGCATCGCGTTGAGAAGACGCTCAAGTTGATGGACAGTATACAGGGCCTCAACGACCCCCAATGTGAACTCCTTCTTCTGAGAAGATGTTCAGGGGTCTCCAAGCTGTACTTTGCATTGCGTACAACGCTCCATGATGTGCTTCATGCCGTGTCCGAACATTTCGACAGTGGACTGATTCAATACTTGCGGCGTTTGGTGGTGGGTGATGGTGCTTTCTTTGGCCTATTTCAACAGCGCCTCGCCACACTACCCATAAAGGAGGGGGGCTTGGGCATCCTCACCATGGCAGCAGGCCATTTGGTGGTGGATGATGGTGATGACGTATTGTTATCTTGCCTCTTAAGTGCAGACTCGACATTTGCAGCAGGCCATTTTGAAGAGTCCAGACGCGGAAGAGCTCTCCCCCGGGTTTAATGTTGCATTGCAATTGTTTGTGCGAGCTTGTAAGTTATCTTCTACGGATTTCAACATTAACGATACCGCCCCCCATCATATGAAGACATTGGAGGCTATCTACTTTGGAGCGATTCGTGATCAGGTACCTGCTAGCTTTCTTTTATCTCCTCGTGAGTTGACCGTTTGGAAATGCAATAGAGTTGAACATGCCTTGGATTTCCTTAAAGCTATACCGATACCCGGTTTGGATCAAGCTATGGGACCAAGGAAGTTTAGCTCTGTGTTGCAGTATCGGCTTGTCATCCCTCTTTTTGAGGAGGGTAGCAAATGTTCTTGTTGTGGAAAGCTTATGGACACCTTTGGGGATCATGTCGTTCACTGCGCCAGTGAGGTTGGGCTTAAATTTAGGCACGATCTTGTGAAGGACATCTTAGCTGACATGTGCTACCGGGCGGGTGTGGTTGCTAGAAAAGAGGTCTCTTTGGGCATTGTCAATGGTAAGGAATTTCGGCCGGCGGATATTATGGCTTATAATTGGGAGGACGGTAGGGATGTTTACCTTGATGTCACTGGAGTTTCTCCTTTCACCAGCGCCAAGACACGTAGTTTTATCCCTGGCCATGTCATTTCTGCAGCTGTCTCTCACAAGAACAATAAATATCTCAGTGTCTACTCTTCGCTTGGATATGGGTTTGGTGTTCTTGCGTTTTCCACTTTTGGGGAGCTGGGGTCAGATTTCTTTATTTTTCTGAAGCGATTAAGGAATTGTATGGCTCGTCATGATGCCAATTTCAAAATGGGAAATTCTATTTTTCATAGGGTAGGGATCATCATTCAAAAGGGTATTGGGGCCCAACTTGTTGCTAGGCTGCCTACCATTGCTTGTAATGTTGATCTTGATATTGAGTTATAATAAAAGCCTTCGTGGCCCCTTTTCATAAACATAAATAATAATAATAATAATAATAATAATAATAATAATAATAAGAACGGGCCCTAGCTCAGCTGGTCATCCCCGTTCCCCGAAGTTTCATGCGTTCCAGGAGGTCCCAGGTTCAAGTCCCCAATGGCGTAATATTGCAGGAATTAACATGGAAGGTAGTGTTAGTTTTCCCCCTTGTGACACAATCTCTCCCCCCCTCCCGCTTCGGCTCCCCTTGGAAAGGTTACCCATGAGGCTCGCTGGTAGGCTAGCACAACAACCTGTTCAATTAATGTAGTAGTATGTCGTTGGAGCCTAGCTTGTTAGGCTTCCAACTAGTTAATGTAATACTCTTTATCCAATAATAAAAAATAATAATAATAATATTAAAATGCCTCTCTCGGCGCTATTCATAATAATAATAATAATAGCAATGAGTATACCAAATCGTTTGCATAGTGTAGGGAAGTATCGGGCCTCAAATAGAAATCATCAACTAACACTACAACATCCTGCAAAAGGAACCAACATGTTTTACATTCACAATCGGAAGACATTCAGTAAGTTTTACAACCGATTGTAATATAATCGGGCGAATATTGTGTCCAAATAACTACGATGTTAATAGAAAGATTGAGACAGCCTCCTGAGTACAAAAACAATCATGATAGGAAGACATATATCTGGTAATACTTCCGAATATAAACAATCGGAAGGTAAAGTAATAAATATTCCTCCGATTTTCATAGAAGAAGAATTACAATTTTTACAATTTTGCGAGAATTTGAATTTGGGTCCAATGATATATTCGGTAGTTATATAAAATTATAATATTACCGAATATAAAAGATAAGAATTACTGAGTTTCATAATTTTGAGGATTTCGTTTTTGGGGCCATTCGGTAGTAAATCTTTCTTTATAATAAGAGACCCCCAAAACGCCACATATCGTCTCCACAATAATTATTGAATCTGGTGAGGCCATGTCAGCATGGAATTTCCACATCATCAACATCTAATTGGCTAATCCAAGAATCACTCTCATATTAGATGCAATCCAGATGGCAAATTCAAGGGTCACTACAAGAAAACATCCCTTCAAAGAAATATTTTTTAAGAAAACACAACAATTGGCCACCAACAGGTACAACCCTTGACCATCAACAGTTGCCAGATTATGAAACCTTTCACTGTTTGGCTATTAAAAGTTTACAACCACCAAACCTATTACGAAAAAAAAAACAAGAAAGAAAGAATCCTCAAATTAATGCGTTAACTGAGCATTGCGCCAGAAAGAAAAAAAGAAGAAGAATGGAGACTACTTTTTCCAGAACCACAAAAGAACAAAAAAAGTTCGACACAAAGGTAATTGTTTGGAACAAAAAGTACTACATCGACACACATAGGTATGCATATAACATTTATATTTTATGGTGTAACAGTTCAAAAGAAAATAAAAACAGAGAACAGGGTGTGAATGCAAATCCTCGAGCATTAAGCATCAAAAAAAAAAAGAGGTGCAACATAAGGTAACGTTCGTCACACACTTTCCCATCATGTTATTCATGAGAACAGAATGATTATGGGTAAAAATCCATTAACAGAATCAACCATGAGAACATAATGATTATGGGTAAAAATCCATTAACAGAATCAACCAGCAATATACCCAAGGCAACCGAACACATATCAGCAACCATTTCATGATAATGAAATAAAAATTGATAATGCTATACCAAAAGGATTGTACATACCTGGAAAAAAAATTCCCTTATACACATTGTACAAAACAGTGCTTTTTACCATTATGATGTTCCTAATACAATCAATATACAGAGACCAAATAGAACATAATGAATTGTTTAATATTTTAACAGGAAATCATGCTGATGAGATATTCAGTTTTGAACCACCAAATAAAGTATGTTCGGATGTGAAGCTATCTTGCGGTATAAAGAAAGACTCTCACCATTGGGTGCAACAGGAGACAAACAAATATATGATAGAAAAACGCCTTAGGTTTTCAACATCAATGATAATAATCATCATACAATTATTGGCAAACTGCTAGCAGACGATGGCAAAGATCTTTGCACAACCATAGATGATGCTGAAATTAAAGTAATTCGAAGATCCAATGTTACTACGGCATGAAACAATGAAAAATAGTTGGAAAAAAGATTTCATCAACCATGTTATCAAAATGCTATATGAAAGTAATCTTCATGCACACAGGTTCTGAATAGAAAAAGACGGCCATCAAAGATCTCAAAGGGTGCCAGATAGATTGATAGTCACTATATCCCGAAAAAAGAGGGAGGTCAGTACAACTCACCTATAATAGAGATGTGTGCTCTAATCGTAGGGAGGTGGTATTAGCAAGAATAAGTGCTGAGATATAATGAATGGTCAACAAAAAGACAACTGCTCAATGAGGATCATTAAATTCATCCGAGGTTTAAGGTAATGCAATAACCGTTATTTCCTTATACCGAAGATGAAGATCACATTGAGATGGTTGGAAAAATACAAAACAAAATCAGAGCTTAACTTTACTACGGTAGGAAAAATGCAGTCATGTCAGGCGGCACATCACCTGCGTCCGTTGGAAAAAAGGATTGTGTTACCATCTTCTATACCAAAGGGCATGAGATACATGTTACAACATGATCACGATGCAATAGCCATAAGTTTTACATGCGACCAGATGTGGCTATCAATAAATAAATACCGGCCTAATACTATCTGAAGATATAAATAAATCAACTAATGAATGACTTGCGCGATGGAAAAACATTCGGCAAGGATGAAGCAGGTGCGTAAACTATTATCTAACTCAAATAACGCATGTTATACGTAGACGATATCTTACTTATTTATTTGTTTCAACAATTTACACCACTGAATTGAAAAAGCGAAAGCTTCCGCATGCACTTAATTTTTTATTCTTTCATCACCATGATAAACGAAAGTCATCATCAAACGATGATAAAATTTTACTAGTAGGAATACTAATTAAAGATGCCGACTGATCAAAGGATATGAGCCTGTAGTTCAAATTAATAAAGTAGGATCAGTTAATGCAAATTTTAATTTTATGCACAACTCTTTACACAACTCCGGTGCGTATGCACCGGGTTAGAGGCTTGTATACTATAATAATTACCGAATGTAGATATTTTGGAAAATCAATTTGGGGGTTTTCAAATATTCGGTAGTAATATACATTCTTTAAACTGCCGAATGTAAATATTTGGTACTCATGAGGTTCTATTTGGTAGATATGTGGATACATTAGCTACCGATTCTGGGTAGTTCATGGCGTTAAATGCATGCATTAATCGAGTTTTCTCGTTTAAAAACTCATACAAACGCATACAAAGTGGGTTATGAGTTTCTTAACACAATACTTGTGTGTTAGATGCATCGTTAGCTTCGATCTCGGTTGATTCTACGGCTCCATGAAAGCGTCGTCTAGGGTTTCCTCTCCACAAAATTTTGGATCATTCAACATATACCCCAAATCGTCTTCTCTAAACGGTCGTGATCCTTCAACATTATGTTCTTTACGATCATTCTCACCTTCTTCTTCATATCCATCCATTTTTGTTGCCTATTTCTAAAAAAATGGGTTTTTCACTATTTTCCTTCTTCTTCTTCTCTAGAACTATAAAATGACAACAAATGAAGAAAATGAAACACATTTCTTCCAAATACTAAAGCGTCCACAATCGAACGATAGTTGTTTTTTTTTTACTACCGAATTAATTCGGTAGATAAAGATCCTTATTTATCAACAGATTATGTGAGGGAAATTTGGCCATTACGAATTACGCGAGATAAGTGGTGGCTTCGTTTTACGTTTGGGTGACCCTATTTTGTTTTATTTTTGGCCCCTAAAAACGCCAGGTTTTAAAAACATACCTTTTTTCCTTGTTTTCATTTTCCAAAAACTGTTTGGTGAACTGTTTTTGAAAACAAGGAAAATCAACTAAATCAGATCAAATGTAAAGATTCGTCGAGAGATAGTGATATTAGCCATGACTCACTTGCAGCCATTCCCCCGATCTCTTACTTTGTTTTGAAAAGAAAAAAAAAACAAAAAAAAAACACATAAAACAATAATTTGTTGTTTTCATTTTTTTGTTTTCAAAAACAGAAAACAGATAGAAAACATTTTCTGAAAATGTCCTTACCAAACGTGTTTTCTCTTATTTTCTGTTTTCTTTGTTTTTTGAAAACAGAAAACTGTTTTTGAAAACTATACCAAACAGGCCACATCCATTTTTACATTTTTCTCCACTGTGAAACCCACGGGCGCAAAACTTCATGGCACCCCCATTTTCACGGAGAAAATTATTCTAGAACCCAGATGCCAAACAAGGGAAAACTACAGCCACACCCATTTTTACACTTTTCTCCACTGTGAAACCCACGGGCGCAAAAATTCATGCGCGCCCCCATTTTCATGGAGAAAATTATTCTAGAACCCATAATTTATAAAATTCTATTTTTCTCTTTTCTAAACCAAAAACTACTTCTTCAATCCGTTTTTATGATTACTGATTGATTCTGAATGATTTCTAAGTCAGAGAGAGGCGAAAAAAGGAAACCTGGTGATGTTTTTTTTTTACTTCGATTCTGCTATCATCACTCACAATAATTTTATTTATGCTGATGTTGATGATTAAAGAGTTGTGATCGATTCAACCGTGATACAAGAAGAAATCAAAAGGAGTTTCTGTTGAATTTGGATTTAATTCGATTTATGAGAGGAAATTGAAGTTAGGCCATGAAATTAGGGTTTCATCTTGAAGTGGATGTTTGAGCTCATGCCATGGAATTGCAAAGAAGAAAATGATAAAGAAGGGTTTTGATGAGTTCAATCTGAGACAGAAAAGTGGGAATCGTTATTGAATCGAGAAGAAACTCTGGTGGTGATTTAAATAATGGAAGAACAAGTAGATGCTGCCATGGTACAATTGGGATTGATGGTTGAGATATGATGTAATTCAATTTCACAAAGGTTTTATAGGAATGGGTTTGAGTTAATATTGGTGTTGGCAGTAAGAGGGGTTCAGTTCAGTGGAGATTAAGGAATTCTTGTAGTTCAATATGAAGAGTGAAATTTAGGAAGGGGAGAAAGAACTGTTACTGAAGGTTGCAGGTGGAACGGAAAATGGAAGATGATATGAAGCTGTTGGTTCTGTTGGTGTTTGCAAATGTAATGGACTGGAGGATGGGATGGTGTTATAACTGGAAGGAGTGTGTTTAGATGAATTTTTAGGTCAGGTACCAGATGTAATGTCTTGATTCTATGATAGAGTTGCAAGTGCAGTTCTTCATCTATAGGAAATGGGTGTTGCAAAGTGTAATGCAATGGATGAAATGGTTGTGGATTTTGATCTGAAACATGGAAATGATGGAGCTGACAAGATGGACTAAGTCGAGCTATGTTGATAGGTGGTGCTGAGAAGATAATTTTGCAATTAGTTTGAATGAGAAGCTGATGCAAGTGAGGTATTGAGTTATATGTGGTTGTGATGGTAGTACTGGAGATTGCAGTGGTGAATGGTTGGATGCAGAATGGTTGTTGCAGTGGTAGCTACAATATAATAAAAGATGGAGGAGATTGAGTTAGTGTTGGTAAAGCTGCAACATAAGAATACAGGGAGATGCAGCTTCAGGGATTGAGTTGAGCTACTACAAATGGATACATCTATAGGTGGAAGCACTAGTCCAAAAAGGGATAATAACCACGCTTTTAAATGACAAATTAATTATGTGCTTAGGATTTCACAAATAATTTCCGTTATATAACATGAAAATAATGGGATCCATCATTTAATATATAAAAACCGTCATTCTCAAACATGGTAATTTACTAGGTGATTTAACGATGAACCATTATATCACGGAATAAATCCAATAAATATTTTGGTTTTTTAAACCCCTACTACTAATCGTCTATTGTGTGCCCAAAAATGACTAGACACATGTAGCATCGCGTTTTCATAAGGTTGAATATGGTTATCCACAGGATAATTTGCCATATAGGCTTTTACGTAGTGCTATAGGTATTATTCTCACGAACCCCGAACCGAAAGTGAAGTGGTTTTCTCCAAAACCTATTGTTGTTTTTTCCGCTCGGATGGAGTTGACTCCCACCTTGTCCTTATTACCCATATCATTGGATTTTATTTTTATTTTATCAGAAATATTGGAAACCCTAGCCGTATGGCCCGTATCTCTCTGAAAACCAACCTACAATTCGAAGAAAAATTCACATACAAGTTTTGCATCATATTTTTTTTCTCAATCTGCAGCATACTATGAACAATCGAGCTTCTTTTCTCCTTCTCTTCTTTTATTCTCCTTGTCGTGTCCACATCTTGCTCCACAACTAGCAAAACTACCTTCTCCACAACTTAGCAAAACCACAACAACATCACCAGGTCTAGATACCACCTTCTTCTTCTTCTTACTATTGATTTTGATGATTTTAATTATTAGATAATTGGGTTTGATTTTGATTTCGATTTTGATGTGTTCGTTTTAGGGACTGGAATTGATTCCTTCAGAAATTTTGAGGGGGAGTCTTTCCTGATTTAATTTTTGAGTTTTGGTTTTCGATTTTATCCTATTTTTTTTCAGAAATGGAAGCAAAATGTAGTATGGGTATATTTCAATTTTCAGAAATGAAGATGGAAACAATAGTTCCTTCTGCATATGATGAGGTAATGGAGGTAGACGATGATCTTCTCGATATGTATATATCCATTTTCCAAAATATCGTTATCTTTGTTTACTGTTTTTATTCGATTTCATTCGAATGATTTGGTTTTTTAGTTGTACTGATTCGTTTTGATGGTGTTGTAATTCTAGAAGGGTGAAACTGTACCTATTTGATAAAGATGGAAATCAATGGAAAAGATGATGGGTTGTAGCTGTCAAGATTCTTAAACATAAACAGAGTGAGATAGTTCGTTTGGTTATAAGACCTTGAAGATCAGTGCTAGTAATACCATTAGTTGCTTAACTGTTTGAGTCTCATAAACATAATTGCAAAGTAAATTTTCCAGAATGCATTGACATAAAATTTCTTCAATTTCTTGATGATTCTTAAATGGTCAAGCCAACATTTGATAAAACTTTTGCATTCTACTTCAAACTATTTGCAATTAGCAATG